>CAJQUW010011204.1:600000-835814 GCA_907163375.1 Prostheceraeus crozeri
GCACATAAGCGAATTGTCATAGGGTAGAGTTAGGAAAGGACTAGTAATTCTCCTTCTTTGATTTGAGTTTTGAGGCAGCATTCTTCTCCGACTTGCCCTTCGTACCACTGCTGTTAAGGATTTGATCAATTATATCATCCACGTTGGGTGGTTTTGGAATATATAGGATGGATTCCATATGCATGGAGAGAGAGGCTATTTTATTATCCTTGTGTCGACCATAATATAGCCCATTCACTTTGAAAAGGATATCCCAAGTACCTTCTCCGAGCTCGTCGCATGTGATGGATGTTGAATGATCTCCATCCTTCTTATAGTAAGTACACCAATGTGATACCGGTAGGCAAATTTGATTACCATCCCATATCTTTTTATATGGTGTATCCTTGTCATCTCTCGCCTTCCACTCTTGAGCAAGAGTAGTAGGAATGTCCATATTTAACGTCACGTACTCCTCAATAATGTCAAGTTGGTGACGAATGTACTGACTCACGGGGATCAGTATGTAGTCCCCATACTGATTGCGCATTATCTTGACATCCGTGGAAGGGAGCATTCCCGTTTGGAGTACTACTCTATGATCGTCATAACGCAAGACTTGTTTAAATTTACGCTGTAGCGGTGTAGGATTATGTACCTTGGTTGTTTCTTCCACTGGCCTCAGTTGTAGATGATCTGATTGTAGCGAACCTTGTAACGTCTGACCGCCATTTTGTCCTACTAGTGCAGCAGATGGAGTAGATGCCTGAAAATGAAAAAGATTGTATTAAGTTTACGTTCAAGGGAGAACAGGGAGGGAAGTAGCGACTTACCATTTTAGTTGGATAATAGAATAGGGAACAAGAGAGAGAGAAAATGTGCGTCCGTCACTCGTGCGATTCAACGATGAAATGATTCTGACTGTGGAAGGCTCGCTATTTATATAGAAATGCTTGATTCTCATTGGATGATGATCCTCATTGGAGAATAGCATCAAGCTGATTCCAAATCTGGCCTCCGTTTACCAATCCGAGCCTTCGTTCGCCCGCTGGAGCTGCTTCTTGGGAAATTCTAACTCTGTCGTTTTTCGACAATCTCCCAAAACTTAAATGGCGTCTCACATCTAAACGAAGACAGATATGAACAAGCCGATTCTTTCACTGAATTGGTCTCACTTTTAGCTTTCAAACGAGCTATTGCACGACTTTCTACGATCTCTAAAACCAAAGTTGGAAGATCGCTGCCGAGGGGCGGGGGTCGGTGAAATTTGATGAAAAATGTTTTGGTAAAGGTCCCAGGTCGAAATTCCATATTTTGTCCATACTAAGTGGCTCTGACACTTAGGATTTTTTCGTGAAATCCGAGGTCTGACCTAAAATCTTGTAACAGCTATAACTTTTGAACGGCTGATCCGATTGACTCGCAACAAAAATGTCATTGGGGAGTTTTTTCTCCTCTTTCAAATGAGTATCTATAAGACAAAATCCATCCACTAGAACCAAAATTTGAAGATCGCTGCCGGGGGTAGTGATACAAATGGAAAATTTTCCGGAAAATTTTGAAATTTTTTTTTTGGTGATTGATATTTTTTCCTTTGTTTTGGAGACCTGTTGTAGTCGTTTGAAAAGACTATGCAATATGCAAAGACCGAAAACTTCTCTATCATTCCTGCATGTTACCTTTTGGAACCAACTGCACCCTTTCCATGTCTATTTCAGATCATCCCAAATGAATTTCAGATATTAGATGGATTTCAGATTTCTCTAATTGAATTTCAGATATCTATCAGAAACCCAACTTTGAAAGGATCTTAAATTCAACTGGAGAATCACCAATTCATCTGCAAATGTCTGAAATTCATTTGGGCAGATCTGAAATCGATTTGGAACTAGATCTGAACCATGAGATAGAAATGGAAGATGTGCATGCAGTTTGTCCTCAACAAAGACCGGACAATATGTCAGAACTTAGAAACTGTCATAGATATTCTTCTACTCATCACAGATATCTTTAGTTTCCAAATATCTCACGAGTTTGCAGTCTTCCAATATGGTCGCTCATGTATAATGCTGCGTGGACTGTGTGCTTATTCTTCACATATTCATCAACATATGGAGAATTTGTATCACTATGATCAAGGCTGCACAATAAAGCTTTACTTTCAAGCTAACGGGCAAACTCCAAAATTATTTTTGCTTCAGATCTTTCACATTGCATGAAATTATACCTCTATTGTAAAGCAAGATTCACGTTATCCCAAACGGTGTCTGTGTGGTAATCAAAAATGCTAGCAAATTAGCACAAGCCACTGGTGGCAAAGGAATGTTCAAAAATCCGCGGACGGAACTCGCAGTGCTACGATCGCTTTAATCGAAATAATGATGAAATCAAGAGTTTTAGACCCACTCTATTGGTGTGTACCTGCCTCGGCTGCGGAAGTGCCCCAATTATAGGGCGTATCACAAAAATCAAAACTTACAAAATTTTCCAAAATTTTCCATAATTTTCCAATATTTTCTAAAATTTTCCAATTTTTTCCATAATTTTCCATGGAAAATTTTGATTCAAAATTTTCCGGAAAATTTTCATCACTACCGGGGGGGTGAGAATATTTTGTTAACCCAACTTTTGACGAGAAACACGATGGGAGTGGTCTCGCACCGAAATTCCACCATTCCAACCTGGCCGGCACACCACGCCAACCTGGCCAGCACACCACGACAGCTTGGAGAGCGCACTACGAACAACCTCTGGCAACTCCAACCTCTGTCGTTCCAGAGGGGGGGAGTCGGACTCGAAGCAACTAGGTGCCGGACTAGGGCCGACGCCCTAGTCTGACAGGAGGGGGGAGGTCCACGGCGGCCATCTTGCGCTATCGAGAGGTGTAGAAACAAACGCTTACTACTGAAATCTTTTGAGTAGAAAAAAGTCCTATATTTTGCGTTTTGTCTACATATATTCAGTGCACTCCCGCCGAGCAAGCTTTGTCCGCGGACAAAACGGGTAAGAAATGGACATCCGTCGGTCTTCCATTAACTCACACTTTTGTCCGCGAGACTACGGATAAAGAACGGCAGTATACGGAAATCCGTCGGGCTTCCGTTTCTCGGACTTTAAATTCATGATTTACGGAATAGAAACGGTTGCGTATGTCTGGAAATTTCCGTGTAAATTCTGATATAATATACATACTTGTTCTGCTTAAACTTATCGAATGCTACTTGATTCGTTTATCTTTTAGTCCTCTTTTTGGTTTTATCAAACAACATCTAAGTCGAACGTTTGCTGAAAGCCTGGATGCAGATCACATTCCAGAATATTTTGTGGTCTAGCGATGAATTGAAGATCGATGATCTGTAATTCGGCATCTTGTTTTAAGTGTTATTAAATCGAAGCGTTTAGTTTTATGCTTGATTGCATTCAATGTTTCTGTAATACATCACAAATTATTGCGATTAAATTTAGAATACAATGTGAAGTCGTAACGCACATCCCGGGGTTTGGGTCCTGTTCAGACATGAAAATAAGATACTGTAGACATTAAATTGAGTAATTAGATTCAATACATTAACTAGTTGTTCCTTAACTTGTTATCTTTTGTTTTGGTGTCGAGGCATGACGTAAGGATTAGTCGTTGTCGCGTTACATAAATAATAGAAGAATGCAACGTTGGACTCAAACTAATAGATGCTAAATCACATAACAGAGTCACGGTCAAGCAGTGCGTTCAACCACACAAAGGCGATGGACAATATGCGTAATCACCACCAAAAATGGTCATCGGAGAGAGCAAAACAATTGTCAACACTATATCACGGTGGAGATGATATGCCGTGCAGTGTCAAATCGCCATATATGGACCGTAACGATACAAGTGATCCACGACGACCAACTCCTATTCGACGACAAGTTGAAGAAACAGTGATGAAGGAGCTATAAAAGGACACGACAGGAATCATCGAAAAAACCATCCGATTGAAATTGTGCACGGAACATAGTGACATTGTCTCTTACTCGTATATTTCTGGTGAGTGTCGCCGAGCTTCGAGCTTCGTGCATTACACTCCGATTTAACGGAGACTTCGTCCTTGTGCAAGCTTCTGATACTTGTCATCGTTGCACTCTTTCTTTCTTTCTCTAAGCGTGTAAAGGCAGAAATAGAAGTACTCGTTTGTCTATCCAAATTGCTTTATTTGTAAAGAAGTTTGGCGATTAAGTTTCAGCCTTGGTAAGACACTTCGGATCGTTATAGGGACCAAATAAAATTGAAGTTAATGCTAGCATCGCTCGCTTCCAGACGGTTGAGAACGATCCTAACATTACATTTCTACTTTTGCCGAAGTGTGCGAGAGTACACCGTAGGCCGCCAGAATCGAACGCGTGCATAATTTCGACAGAAATATTATTTTTTTGCGTAACATGTAATAACCAGGGCAATTTCTTGCTATTTTTATAACTATGATTTCAGTGAGCATAACAAGTAAAGAACATCGCCCTGCATGCATTGCGTTCATTTCAATTTCTTTTCTATCGAATCCTTGTGTTGTGCATGTCGGGCGATCTTGGAAGTTATAGTTTGTGAGTTGTGTCCAATTCATTTTAACGGGCGGTAATTTCACTCATGAACCATATGCTTATGCGTCTGCAAGGGCAATCTAGTCACTCTTTTCCTATACAATTCGCGATGCCGCTCGCTATCGGTTTTTCCCTAATTCCCTAAGACAGCATGAGTGGCGCAAACAAAGTCACCCGGCCAAGTCAGTGAGAATCACTTACCTTTGAGACTGTGATTATCCTACATGAACAAATTTTCTGTATACTCCATTGCGTCACCAAACGAGGTGAATTGTCATACGAAGCAGGAAACATTATTGACTTTAAAATAGTTGACTATGACATCATTGGACACGAACAGGCGTCAATGAAAGATCGGACCTACCGGGTGACGTTGGACTTGATGAGTAGTAAGTAAAACTCCACTTCTGGATAGCGCAAGATAGCCGCCGTCGAAAAAAGTCGATGACGTCCCCCCCCCTCCTGTCCGTCGAGTCCGTCGTGGTGTGCCGCCGTGTTGCTTCGAGTCTGACGTCCACCCCCCTCTGGCCGTCCGTCGTAGCGCGAGGTGATGTGCTCTCCAGGTTGGCGTGGTGTGCCGGCCAGGTTGGCGTGGTGTGCCGGGCAGGTTGGGAGGGTGGACTGTCGTAGCTCACCTGAATAAAACCTAAGTGTCAGAGTGGCTTTGTATGGGTAAAATTTTGAAAATTTTCCAAAGTGTGTCATTTCGATCTGGGAACATTTTTCATCAAATTTCACTGACCCCCCCCCCCCCGACAGCGATCTTCTAACTTTGGTTCTAGTGGACGGATTTTGTCTTACAGCTACTCGTTCGAAAGAGGAGAAAACACTGCTCGACGACATTTTTGTCGCGCGTCAATCGGACCAGCCGTTCAAAAGTTAGAGCTGTTACAAGATTTTAGGTCGGAGCTCACCTGAAAAAATCCTAAGTGTCAGAGTGACTTTGTATGGGTAAAATTTTGAAAATTTTCCAAAGTGTGGCATTTCGACCTGGGACCCTCACCAAAGTTTGTTTCATCAAATTTCACTGACCCCCCCCCGACAGCAATCTTCTAACTTTGGTTCTAGTGGACGGATTTTGTCTTACAGCTACTCGTTTGAAAGAGGAGAAAAACTGCTCGACGACATTTTTGTCGCGAGTCAATCGGACCAGCCGTTCAAAAGTTACAGCTGTTACACGATTTTAGGTCGGAGCTCACCTGAAAAAATCCTCAGTGTCAGAGGGTAAAATTTTGAAAATTTTCCAAAGTGTGTCATTTCGACCTGGGACCTTCACTTAAACATTTTTCATCAAATTTCACCGACCCCCCCTCGGCAGCGATCTTCCAACTTTGGTTTTAGAGATCGTAGAAAGTCGTGCAATAGCTCGTTTGAAAGCTAAGAGTGAGATAAATTCACTGAAAGAATCGGCTTGTTCATGTCTGTCTTCGTTTAGATGTGAGGCGCCATTTAAGATTTTGGGAGATTGTCGAAAAACGACAGAGTTAGAATTTGGGACGTTTTGGGCTGTAGCGCCAAAACGAGGCATCGGATGGGAAAACGGAGGCCAGATTCGGATTCAGCGTACAATTCTGCATCGGTATGGTGAATTTGAACGCAATCGGAGAGAAAAATTTTTGCCGACGCCCCCCCCCCCTCAGCACCGATCTACCAACTTTGGTTCTAGAGATCGTAGAAAGTCGTGCAATAGCTCGTTTGAAAGCTAAAAGTGAGACCATTTCAGTGGAAAAAACGGCTTGTTCATATCTGTCTTCGTTTAGATGTGAGACGCCATTTAAGATTTGGGAGATTGACGAAAAACGACAGAGTTAGAATTTCCCAAGAAACAACAGCTCCAGCGGGCGAATGAAGGCTCGGATTGGTAAACGGAGGCCAGATTTGGAATCAGCTTGATGTTATTGTCCAATGAGGATCGTCATCCAATGAGAATCAAGCATTTCTATATAAATAGCGAGCCTTCCACAGTGAGAATCATTCCATCATTGAATCACACGAGTGACGGACGCACATTTTCTCTCTCTCTAGTTCCCTATTCTATTATCGAACTAAAATGGTAAGTCGCTACTTCCCTCCCTGTCCTCCCTTGAACGTAAACTTAATACAATCTTTTTCATTTTCAGGCATCTACTCCATCTGCTGCACTAGTAGGACAAAATGGCGGTCAGACGTTACAAGGTTCGCTACAATCAGATCATCTACAACTGAGGCCAGTGGAAGAAACAACCAAGGTACATAATCCTACACCGCTACAGCGTAAATTTAAACAAGTCTTGCGTTATGACGATCATAGCGTAGTACTCCAAACGGGAATGCTCCCTTCCACGGATGTCAAGATAATGCACAATCAGTATGGGGACTACATACTGATCCCCGTGAGTCCGTACATTCGCCACCAACTTGACATTATTGAGGAGTACGTGACATTAAATATGGACATTCCTACTACTCTTGCTCAAGAGTGGAAGGCGAGAGATGAAAAGGATACTCCCTATAGAAAGATTTGGGATGGTAATCACATTTGCCTACCGGTATCACATTGGTGTACTTACTATAAGAAGGACGGAGATCATTCAATACCCATCAGATGTGATGAGTTCGGAGAAGGTACTTGGGATATCCTTTTCAAAGTGAATGGGCTATATTATGGTCGACACAAGGATAATAAAATAGCCTCTCTCTCCATGCATATGGAATCCATCCTATATATTCCAAAACCACCCAATGTGGACGACATAATTGATCAAATCCTTAACAGCAGTGGTACGAAGGGCAAGTCGGAGAAGAATGCTGCCTCAAAACTCAAATCAAAGAAGGAGAATTACTAGTCCTTTCCTAACTCTACCCTATGACAATTCGCTTATGTGCTTTGAGTGTCGTAGACGTGGTCTTATTAGATACATTTTACTTCTTTGTTGCCATCATATCATTTGTGTATTTTGTCGTGAAAAGCATCGATGTAATTCTTCATTTTGTAATATGTTATAGAACGTTTCCTTAAATGTGTAAATTTCCGTTTTAGGCTTCTATCATCATTTTTATGGATTGTGAGGGTGAACCTGTACAGGAGCTCAGTGCTATTGCTATGAACAATTGGACATATAAGATTGTTAGTGTCTATCATCAACATGCCAACTGCGATCCCAATGTTGATCAATGGGCGAGAAAACACATTCATGGACTTAATCTGAAATATTTGCAAGACTATGGCTTTTCTTGTGAGAGTGCTCTTCTTATTGACTTTAAACGATGGTTAGCTGCTTTCAATGTTATACGCATCTTTTGTAATGATCCTACTAAGGAGAGGAAAGTATTTCCCAATCTAATCATTGATGATATTTTGCTCCCACCTTGGGATAGTAGAGTGAATCAACATTATCATGAAGTCACGAAACGTTTTAAGGATTTTTCTGTTCCTATTTTGTCTGTTCGTTGTAGTAGCTACGTTCATAACCAATGCTTCTTTCCTCCTTACCTCAACACTGCCAAAGTCCTGTATGGTTATCATTGCTCGCTGTATGATAGTTACCAGCTGTATCTATTTTATCTCTTTCAAACCATTGAGTTATAATGCATGCTTCTTACACTTATTCAATAAATGTTACTATGAGAAGAGTTGTTGTTTTCATGCAATGGATGGGTTAGATAAAGGGCGATCATGTCTTTCTCAAACGACAGCGGAACATTACATTTTCATAGACAAAGTTTAAAAGCAGCTGTTCAAGATTATGTGATAAATTTCCATAAAGATGAGACCGACATCGAAGCAGTGATCGATGATGCTAGCACTCTATTTCTAGAGTTAATGAATACATTCTCTGATAGCATTGTCATGACGCGATTAGTTGCGAAAATTAAGTTTAGTCATTTTGGAAAGGAAGAGGTGGAAACTCGCTCTTTCCATTTTGCTTCTTATTCAATGGAAGTTGTAGATTACCCCGAAGAATTTTTTAAAAGACATATGATAAAAATGGCTGAACGTCTTAACGCATTTAACCATCATGGTAGCAGTCTAGTGATTGAAGCGATTTCAGATCTTCACATTCAACTTTCCATAAAGAAAAATTGAAAATGCAGTGGTACTTGATTGTAGCACAACTGGTTTTCGAGCTATGTCTGCTCACTCTCGAAGTATATTCCTTCTGTACATGCGTCTATTATTTAGAAAAGGCTAGCAAATTCATATCTTCAAGAAGACTTGCTATAGACATCAGTAACGGTAAAACTATGTGTTGTGATGTATGTAAGCGAAAGGATGGAAATGAAAAGCGCATCTTCAAGAGATGTAAGCATGCTTTTTGTCAACGCTGTTTCATACGTAATTGCATTCAACTTTGCAAATGTAACCACTGTGATATTGCTGATTTCGAGTGTCACTTATGCCGCAATAGTTAGTACCTATGCAAATGTGGTAAAGACAGGTTTTAGCAAAGACTAACACGTAAAATGGTGAAACGTAAAATGACGAAACGTAAAAGTCAAAAGCCTTCAAAGTTTTCTTCAGCCATTCAAGCTCTCCGACGAATGAAAGCAAATCAGCGATACAATTCTATACAACATGCTAACGATAAATTCATTCGTGAAATTATTTCTCATGTGAGGAAGTTGAGGACGAAGAAATTAGCACCAAAACAACGAAAGTTACTTAAGCGATATGCCACAAAGTTTCGTTTCATCTCCAATCCTAAAGTCACCCTTCAAAGAAAGAGGAAAACTCTAACACAAAAGGGTGGTTTCCTTTCAGCAATACTTCCAATGTTAGCTCCTGTAGTGGGCAACGTATTGGGTAGTATCTTTGGCTCCAAGCGTTAATTATGCAAATGTTGAATCTCAAAGTATTAAAATGGATTTCAGACTTCAATGCGATAAAGTTCTGACTGTATCAGGTCCATCTCATGCAGGTAAAACTGTTTTCACGCTGAATTTATTGGATAAAAGAAGGGAGTTGTTTAAGGAACCTATCAATCGAGTGATTTGGTGTTATGGTATTTATCAACCGTCGCTGTTTCAGGAATTGCAAAGTCGCAACTTTATTCGACATGAAGGAATTATTGCAGTGGATAAACTTCAGTCTAATGATGTTGTTGTATTGGATGATTTATTAAAAGAAAGTAAGAATTCAAAAGATGTTACAGATATGTTCACTCGCGCAGCACATCATAAAGGTGCTTTATCATCTATATCACACAAAATTTGTTTCCTGATGGAAAAGAAGCTCGTACACGAAACCTGAATACACACTATTATGCTATTTTCAAGAATCCGCGAGATAAGAGTCAATTTGAAATTTTAGCGCGACAAGTTGCACCCAGAGGATCAAAAGCCTTAATTGAAATTTTTCAAGCAGCTACTGAAAAACCATACGGTTACTTATTCATTGACTTTACGCAAGAGTGTCCGGAAGAATTTAGATTTCGAAGTGATATTTTGAAAACTCCAATGATTATCTACAAACTATGAGTTCTTATTCTCGCATGATTGTTATTCCTCAGGATGAATATGTACAATTGACTGCTATACAACAAGTAAAGCAACCTCTTGCAAATCAAATGTATAGGAAAGAAATAGATTATCAGCAAAATGTTCACATCAAAGATCCACATCGTGCTGTATTATTACAATCGGAAACTGTTGAGCAATTGAAAAACTTGAAGAATAAGATGCGTGACTCTGTATCGACTGCTACACCTTTAGCATCTCGCGCACATGCCATATCTCTTTTCAACAGTATTGAACCCCATCTCAATGTAAATGATAGAGGAGAAATCATTACAGATAAAATAAAGTGATTGATGCTTCACGTTATGAAGACTTGATTCAGTATGCGACACGTAGAAAGCGCCGTCAGGGCTATGTTCCACCTGGTTGGACATACTTTCTTAAACTATTGAAAAAGCATAATGTGCCAAAATTTGCTTTGAATAATGAGACATTGAAAGAACTTGATTCAACAGTGGCTACTGCTCCAATGCTTCAGACGATGAAAATGCCTACAAATTGGTTTAAGACGTCACTGCTACATCCCCTCACACTCACTAAGCAAACAAGAGGAAGAACTCGACGTAGATCTACATCACCACTAAAACTAGTGAAAGGAAAACGTAAAACAGCTCCTCCCAGGAAATACATGTTCTCAGACTATTAATATGAAGCAGATGTGTTGGTTGCCATGTAATGAGCCGCCAGAGGTGAATGTCGTTGTCACTTGCACTTGCTGCGCCAGCTCTCACAATGAAACCCTAAGCAATGTGAACACGATCGCAAAACCGCTAAAGCTAAATGCTGCAGTTGTTGTAAATGTAGAAAGGCAAGAAAACAAAAAGATGAGAAGGAGGAAAAAGAGTCAGTCGTCATCGGCTGAACGTTTGAAGTCAATCTATTATGATGTAAAACATCCGGCAGGATTTGCATCTATCAAGAAATTATCAAAAGCGAGTGGTCTTCCACAATCACAAGTGAAACGATGGTTAAAGGGTCAGGCTACCTATACACTCCACAAACAAGCGAAAAAGAAGTACCGCACCCGCCATTATATTGTTCATGACATTGATGAACAGTGGCAAGCAGATTTGTGTGATGTCGCCTCAATTTCAAAACATAACTCGGGCAATAATTTTATTTTAACCGTCATTGATATTTTCTCGCGTTATGCGTAGGCTCAACCTTCAAAAACTAAAGAAGGGAAAGGAGTAGCAAAAGCATTCCAAACAATTTTTCGAGAAGGTCGCATTCCAAAAAGAATTCAGAGTGATCAAGGAAAAGAGTTTGAAAATCAGCATGTGAGAAGATTATTTGAGAGGCATGACATTGAGTTGTTTAGTGTAAAGAGTGCTTATAAAGCTGCACTCGTTGACCGTTTTAATCGCACATTAAAAAATCGCTTGTGGCGACATTTTACTGCCAACTCAAGTAGATGTAAATGCTGACAATGTAGATAAAGTGCGCGAATCATTCCAACGTAAACGCACTCATGTGAAAAGTGATGTGAAAATTGGTGATAAAGTTCGTATCTCAAAAGTGAAAAGTGTTTTTGCCGAAGGGTACCTTCCGAATTGGACAGAGGAGGTATTTACAGTATCAAGGATTAATCAAAAAGACTCTCCGACCTCCTACAAGTTGAAAGATTACGATAATGAAGAAATTGAGGGTAGCTTTTACCGCGATGAGATTGAGGTAGTCACTGAAAGTGAAACATATTTGGTAGAGAAAATCATTCGATGTAAAAAACGGCAAGGTGAAGAATGGTGTCTTGTTAAATGGACTGGTTATCCTTCAAGTATGAACTCTTGGATGCGTCGTGCCGACATCTTTCATCTAAGTGATCGACAGTGATTCATGCAAAGTTGTAACTAACAATGTTTAGGGTTGAGCTATGAATCCAACTGCCTCATTTTATTCACGACCCTCCTATGTAAGTGGTGGAGGACAAATTTACATCGGCGCTCGCCGCCAACGTGGAGGTAGCATACTTGGTGCACTGAAATCTGTTGTAGCACTCTCATATCCAATGTCGGAAGATCTTTAAAACGAAATGTTTTAAGTAATGCCGTTGGCTTTGCTGGTGATGTTGCTAGTGATCTTTCTAGAGGTAGAAGTTTTAAGAGCAGTTTGTTGAATCGTGGGAAGGAACGCGGTTTAAAAACATTGAAGCAGACCTTTGCTGGTGTTACTCAAGGAAAGAAATCACCTAAACGAATGAATAAAGGAAGGAGGAAACATCGCGGAGCTGGTAAGGTGCGATCTTCAGTCAAAAGGCATTCACGCAAACGTCGCAGAGGCTCTAATCATTCATCAGGCGCTAAACGACGACGCTGCCATAACTTCTAATCATGGAGTGTAAAACTTCGGTTTTTGTTTGTTTGATCAACAAGCCATACAGACAGATATTCTTAGTTCAAGTATTGTAGATTATCATCCTCGAACAGCTGAGAATGCTGGCCCCATTGAATTTGTTATTCCTGGTGGTAGTGATGACTACATAGATTTGAGTTATGCGATGCTTGATTTGAGGTTTAGAATTCAGCAAGCAGATGGAACTGCTATTGACGATACACATAAAGTTGGACTGAACAATTTACCATTGACTACATTACTTCGCGATGTTTCTCTAACGATTGGAGAGCAGCAGGTGGAAGGTGGTCAAAGCGATTATCCCTATAAATCATATTTCAATCATGTATCACAGTTTCATCCAGCAGCACAAAAAAGTCATATGGAAGCCATGGGATGGTACAGAGATGAAGCAGGAAAATTTGATGTTGAAACAAACAGTGGCTTTGTAAAGCGATCTGCTATGATTAAAGATAGTAAAGTATGTCAGCTATATGGTCCGCTGAATTCAGACTTCTTTAGACAGTCAAAGTTTTTACTCTGTAATACCAGCATGCGACTCAAGCTGACATTGAATAAGCCTGAATTTGCGCTGAATGCATTTGCTAAAGTTGACAATTTTAGAATTCATGTGGAAGATATTGCACTTTACATTCGTCGAGTAGTACCTAATCTAAGTGTCATTAGAGGACATGCTGAAGGTCTTAACCGCCAAAATGCCATTTACCCCGTTCAGCATACAAAGCTTCTCACCTTTACAATTCCGAAAGATCAAAAAAGTTTCATGAAAGATGGCCTCTTTCCATCGGAAGCACCGAAGCTCCTCATGGTGGCAATGGTTGAAAATGATGCATTTAATGGTAATATAAAGAAGAATCCTTTCAATTTTAAACACAATCAGTTAAGTGAAATTGCTTTACGTGTAAATGGTGTGAGTCATCCTGGTCCACCCTACAAACCAGATTTTGCTGCGGATCAATTTATGCGCAGTTATGTTGATTTTATGGATGTCTTTGGCTTTTACAATACGGATGACACCAACGGACTGACTATGAAAGAGTTTAAGAGTGGATATACTATTTATGCATTTGATTTGACTGCTGACAGCGATATTAGTGCACCCTATCGTCAAGCGAACGTGCCTCATAATATTCGTTTGGATTTGACGTTCAAAAGAACACTACCTGAGACGATCAATGTATTAATTTATGCAGTCTTCGATTCAAATATTGAAATTACAAAGTATCGTGACGTGATTCTTCAGTATAATCGTTAATGAGTTGGTTGACTGCTGACGATATTAAGACTAAAGTGCAGCGTAATGCAGACGAAGCGACGTTGAAAGCTTTCGATAATGTCTATTCGCTCGATACCTTACCACCTGCAGTAAATCACTATCCCATCTTTATTGTGCTAAACACTCATTCGCAGAATTTAGGCGGTCAGCATTGGAAAGCGATCTTTATTGGAGAAGACCGACGTGGTGAACTATTTGACTCTCTTCCTCAACCTCCAAATATACAACACAGCAGTGGTTGAGAAAACATACGCGTCAATATCAGCGAAATGAACGCATACTACAACATCCACTTTCATCAACGTGTGGTGCTTTTGTACTGTACTTCATCTTAAAACGTTTACATGTATCTCGATTTGTATCTGTTATTCAAAACTTTTCATGTAATCCATCCTCTAATGAAAAAATGATTTGTAAGTTCTATCATGATTTGAAATAAAAACATCATGTTGGAAAAAAATTGTTTTTTATTTTACAATCCGCTGGGTACGTACATACTCGATGAGATAGTCTAGGATCACATTTGCTTGCACATGAGATTTTAGTCCAGTAATGATCACTTTACTATTATGAAAGATTGCCACATGCACAGGTAACCAACAACTAATGAGAGCTGCAGGAAAAAGTTCGGGTTCATAACACAAATTGTAACTGCTGGTACGAATCTTCAAAAATGATACACTTTCACTCAATTGAGTAGAGATCACCATATTGTCCACAGTCAGATTCGACATCACACACCTCTCCCTCTTCCATATCCGACGTAGTAGTCTTTGTAGCTCTAAGCGCATTGACTGCGCCGATGAATGAGAAAGGGCGCCGAGAATCTGTACAGTCCCATTTGGGAAGAGTTGAAGATTCCGTGAATTGTTCATCTTCACCACTAACATTTGAGGTCGGCCCGGGTAATACTTGCTGTTTGGAAGGTGTTGGTGTAATGTTGTGAGATCGATTTTGGTGTAGAGTCTGAAGCGACGGAGAATGTTGACGATGGTGTAGCGATGGCGCTTCATGATGAAAGAATGAGTAAATTGAGCGATGTACCTTCCTTTTATACTTTTCCCAACTACCTTGATGAAATGTGAAGTTAGTATGAAGTTGGGAATGATAGAGTTGAATTCGGCGATTGTTGACGCGCAGCCAGATGCGATTTCCAATACGTGAATG
Source organism: Prostheceraeus crozeri (assembly GCA_907163375.1). Lineage (NCBI taxonomy): Eukaryota > Metazoa > Platyhelminthes > Polycladida > Euryleptidae > Prostheceraeus > Prostheceraeus crozeri. The sequence goes on from CAJQUW010011204.1 coordinate 614,846, forward strand.
TCTTTTCATATAGAAGTATTTCAAATCCTTCATGATATGATGTAGAGATTGAAAATGACGATAAGATAAAGCAAACTCTCTTCTCACATTTCCAGTTGAATCTTTGAAATAGACGTTTCGATCATGATCCGTTTCAATACGTTGTAGGGAATCTAATTTCCAACTCATGGTGCGTGGTAGTCATGTCTGATTAAGATTTGCATAGTAGGGCGATGAACTCACGACGAATAAATGTCATGATGGAGCGATGTATGTATCTTCTATACTTCTCCCAATTGTATTTGCGAAATGAGAAACAGTTTGCGGAATGAGAATGGCAGATTTGAATTTCATTTCTGTAATGTTGAAGCCAAACTTGATCACCCAAGGAGATGAATCTTAATGTTTCAAAATATTCCAAATCCCTCATGATATCATTGAGGTTGACAAATTGTCGCCATGTTAATGTAATACCTCTTGATGTATGACCATGAGAATTTTTGAAATGTACGTTTCCATCACGATCAACTCTGATATATTGTAGAGAGTCCAAAATCCAAGTCTTCATGATGTTATGCAAAGTCGCAGATCAGCAATATAAAAATGTCGTTTTATCATATTTTGCTTAGCAATGCGGCTACAAAGAGATTTGCTAATAATCGAGCCGCACTCTTTTCTACTCCCATTGATCATACACAACAGCTAAATGGAAATTGGGAAGTGGGTGTCACTCAACTTGTTTATAGCAACTGTGTCTATACTTTTGATCATGAGGTGATGACTATTAATATGAGACGTACAGCTGCTTACCAATGTGAAAAGGGCTGCCGAGTATACATTCCACAGTGGCCAAAGAAAGATCTCTTATCATGTAAAAAGTTTATATATGATTTCTTGAATAAAGCGTTGTAAACATATTGTCCAATTTACTCCGCACAATGATGATCATAATTATGTACATCATGTAGTTGAGAAAGATTGGATTGTTGGTTTAAGTCCAAGTTTAAGAAATGATTTAGGTTACCTCGCTAGCGCCTTAACAAGCTATGATAATTTTAACGTTAATTACCACATAAGTGGTTATAAACAGTTAATATATCGAGAGGAAGCTTATTATGTAGATCTTATTCCAAGAAATGAGAAGACGTGGTGAAGAAGATTGTGATTAAGCCAAGAAAGACAAACATGACTCCTGAAACATTATTGAAGAAATTTAATTATCTCCTTCGAGTTGATGGTAAACAAGTGGCAACATTGACTTATATCAAATCATCTAATCATATTGCAATAAGTAAATTTAATGATGATAATCTAGTATTAGTTTGTTCAAAAGATTTTCATCAGTTCTTACGACATCATTCTGCAGCTGTTCATGGAAAATCTGATATGCAACATTTACCATGTGAAAGGTCAAATCAATTTGATACAGAATGGACCGTATCTTTATACAGAAAGTGTGTAGAGCCTTTAGGTGGTATCTTACATGAAACAAGAGTGTTGATGCCTCGCATTATTACTTCAGTTAAATTGGTTGTAGATTATTTAAATGAAGTGATTAATGAGCAACATATTTCATTTTCTGAAAAAGAAGGTACTTTGTCTCTCACTATAAGTGGAAAAGGTATTGAACTAATTATGGATAAAACTCTAATGGACATTTTGGGTTTTGATCAAAATATCTTTAAAAGTGGTACTGTAACCAAAGCTAGCGCAGACATGTCGCTATCGCGTCGTATTAACTATTTTCAGATATATTCCAATATTGGTGAAGATGTACGTGTGGGAGATGTTGAAGCTCCATTGCTAGCAATTATACCATACCAGCCAAAAAGCTGCAGTATTTTATCTGAGCATACTTTCAAGAAAGTGCATTATACAAAGCTGAAATCAAACTACATCCCACAAATTGATATTGCAATTTATGACGATGCTAGTGCGTTGATTCCTTTTCATAAAGATGCTGTGATAAGTATCACACTCCATTTCTGAATGAAGAGTTAATGCAAAAGTATGCTAATATATTTTTCCAATGTGAATAATATGGAAAGGGAAAATAAGGACTCGCTCCTAATCTACTTACCCAGTAATGCTTCTACGAATAAATTTCCCAAAAATAAACCATCAGACTATCGAGTAGAATTAAGTCGCCCACTACATTTAGAAGGTGAATGGGAGGTTGGCGTTTCTAGTATTTGCTATGATAGCAATATTCAGAATGTGAATGATTTGGAAGAAATGATATTGACTCCTCGCACCCATGATGGAATAACGATGAATAATGCATTCCAGTTCCCATACAATTTAACATCAGATGGAAAGTGGAACTATGAATGGATTCAGATAAAATCAGATTATTATGTACCATTTGGGAATGAGAAAATTATTAAGGCGTTCAATAGTGGTAATACTTCCATCATGAAGAATAAGGATCAGAAAGTTTATGAGTTTACTATCTATCATTGGAGTGGGAGACAGTTCCTTCGCTTTCATTCTTTTACTAAAGGTCTTACACTGAGGTTGGATAATGAATTCTATCCACATCTCGGTTTTGGTCATGGACTACATCTAACGTCAATTGCTACTGCAAATGTTAAAAAAGTTTATTCAAATCGAATCAACAAATTTCATTAATAATTTAAAATATTTGATGAAGATGTTGTAGAATGCGAAGAACGCATCATTTTGAAAAAGCGTGGTGTTCAACCTTTATCACTTATTGAGTTAGTAAAACGATGGAATGAGACTGTGGGTAAGAAGTATGGAGAGAAAATTATGGCGGACAAAAATAAGTTGGTTATTCAGAAATATAATGACAAACTTACAGTTTATTTCTCTCCAACTTGCGTCATTTTGTAAGACATCATACACCTATTATTGGAAGCGGTTTGGTTTATGCTTCTCATGAATATTACACTAAAGCTGATTCAGTTAATGATGAATGGTGGGTGGACATCTATGGTGATCGCATCAAGAAAATTTACCAGTCTTATGAAGAATCTAAAGTTGCTATCAATATAATGCCGCGTCTATATCATACAGTTGAAAGCTTCATTCATGTAGTAAATCCTTATATACAACAGAAGTTGAAGCATGTGATGAAAAGTAAATATGATGTAAAGACACACCACATTTCGTTTTCAATTGAAAATCAACGCGTTGTTCTGAAACTGGGTGATGACATTCAATGTCAATTAAGTAAAAATTTGAAAAAACTCTTTGGTTTTTCAATGCTACAAACTGTGTTTACTGCTGCGCATACGATTGGTATAGAAACACCAATGACACTTGATAAACATGAACAGCACCTTTACATTCAAAGTGATTTGATTCTACCTATTTCTGTCGGTGAGAAAAAAGAATACATTTTACGTGATTTCATTCATGATAAAGACGCTTCATATGGAATAGTCGAGATGTTTGAATCTATTTTCTATCATCCCGTCGTCAAACAAACTATACCCTCTATTACTATCAAAATTACCAATGGTTTACAAGAGTGCATCCATGTGAAAGATACTAAATCCTTCGTAACTTTAGTGTTTCGGAAAACAAAGAGAAGTCATTGTGATATGTTTATTGAAATAAAAATATGTATATGAAAAAGTCTTTTCACAGATATAGGGGGAATGAGCTGACTGTAGGCATATATTCACAAGGAAGAAACGATCTCATGCGATACATAAAACAACCATGTATATCTACAAAAAGCAACATCAAAATACTGAGTTAAAGTTGATTATGTCAATACATCTCCTGAATGTGGTAGCGTGAGTCTTATTCTTTTGGGTGGAGGTATGTTTGTGTCAGGATGTCCATGTGGAAGAGATGTGTTATGTCCTATCCAACACCTCTTATCCACCCATGCTGAAAGCGCTCGTTTCATGAACGTGTGCGTTTTCACAGTATGAACTTTAGATTTTAAGATTGTCATATTGACAAACGTTATATTTTTATTTTTATAGGCCTTCTTATAGGACCGATGTTTCATTTTCTGAACAATTGATTTTGATATTCCTTTAGCACGCTTAATATTATCTGCACATTCTTTTAATTTCATGGAATACATTTTAGGACGGAGGAGAATCATTTCATCTATTTCCTTTCCTGCTGTTTCATCCTTAAAACAACCAAGTTTGGCTTTATTCTGTATGGAATAGAGTGGATGAGTGGGATTGTAGTTAGATGTGTCGAAATTTTTTTCTAATGACTTAGCTACTTCATTAAAATTTAAATCTTTTTGAGTGGTAATACCTAAGAAGAAACTATCTGTATCACCACCCAACAAACGAACCTCTTTTACGAGAGGACATGGTTTTAATATTTTGTAGAAGAGTTGATACATTTCAAGCTTGGAATAATCTAAAACGGCTTGCCCAATATAGATGGGTTTGCACAACTCAACTTCAGATTTTATCATTTTAACACCTGCAAGATCCTCATCGATGATGTCTCTATCAATGAAAAGAGGTGATGAGGTCAATTTGTGATATTTTTGTTCATCAACGACTAGTTTGTAGTTCATACCTTTTCTAACATCCTCCATGGTCTTTCCGAAAAGACTGTTATTCTTATATTTATAAAAATCCTTTTCAAAATTATTTTGGGCGAGTGCACGTTTTTGACTGTTACAATCTATGTAGGGTTTGAGGAAGGCTTTCTGTCTAAATTTGATAATGCGGTGAACTGACTTTAGAAACATACCCATTTCTAAATAGAATTTTAGTATGCAGAAGTGCACGAGATAATTTTTCTTATCGTATTGGGTGAGCAAAAGTTTGCGGCATGGTTTGTACCTTGGCTGTCTACACTCTGTTAAGTTATTATGAAATTGTGACATGAATGGTGAAAACATATCTTCAGTCACTTCGCCAGATTCAGGTGCGAGTGGGAAATCAGCAGTTTTATTTTTAATACTATTTGGATAAATCAAATCCACTTCAAAATAATATCCCCAATCACCTTCATCTGGAATCTTCAGAATGTTTGAAGGGTTGGAGTAATACGTAAGCTCATCTTGATTTAACCAACTAAACTCGGAATGAGGTAGTGGTTTAGACAGTGAACTGCCATATAAATGATTTTGGTCATAGTACTTTAGGTGGATATGATCATTACCTACTGTTTTAGATTTTATATGATGTTTATTTACAAATGTGAGACCACCGCGTATTCCGCGCTCAAATATGTTATACATCTCCGGGTCTTGTAAGAGATGAATGGTTTCACCAGTCATTTCAAAGGCTGATTTAAAGGACATGGCTGGTAGACTGACAAAGTGGACAGGATCTAATTTGTCTTCTTCTAATGCCACTCGTCGAAATTCCTGAAAGACATCAGCCAGCAAAATGACATCTAATTCTAAGTAAGCGATCATATAATCGCCAAACGTTTTACAATCAAATTTTATCCATGCCTCTTGAGCATACTCATAGTCCTCTACTGGACAATCTTGACCCGTCAAATCGTTTTGGAATTTGTCAATGGAAGGAAGGGTTGTTTCATTTAGTTTAGACATTGAGCTAAAATACGCATAGGAAAGACTCCTTTGCGAGTGATTATTTCATCCGTTAAGTTTGGATAGTGTTTCTTCAAAGTTTGACTATGGGGAAGAAACTTGAGATTATGAACGAGAGAAGCTAGTGACGCTGACATGAATTGGAATGAATCTAAAAATTTTATTTCGAAGAAGACTGTCTTATTTTCTTTAGTTTTATCTACTGGTACTTTTGCTGTCATTGCCATGAATTTTTCTCTCGTTTGCGCTATTACATTAAACTGCCACGATTTCATCTGGCTCAACCCTCCTTTTATGAGCATATGACTGTCATAGCCCTTAAAGTTATGAAAAATGACGGGTAGTACACGACGTCTCAACCTAAGTGAAAAGTTACATTTGGAGCAGAGTGCGTTTCTAAATTTACCAGTGATGTGATCATGATCACGCACTTTCTTAATTTTATCGTCATCAAACGTTTTATGACATTTAGGGCACGATGTGCAACTTTCAAATTTCTGTTTGTCTTCATCTGACATATGTAGTGACTTACGCTGCAATTGGGAATCATATGATTGTTCAAATTTAGCAGCTTTATCGAGAAAGTCTAGAAATTTTGAAATACAATCTTCACCTTGGCAAGTATGCATTTTCTTTTGCCTATTCCTAAAGTGGTCATGCCATACTTCATAGCAGGATATGGCTGCTGGCTTGTGGATGATATCATCAATATAGCATTCTATATCTACGTAAATGACACGCAGGGGACTTAATTCGTCACCATTATCCCTATGTGAAAATATTTTATCTTTGGGCGTTCCATTTGTAATTTACCTCGCTTGCACCATTCATAATGAGTTTCAAATTTATGTTTACTCCAAAAGGAGCGGATGCAGGCGGTCGCATACAAAATGTTCACCTCTTTTAGAGTGCCCCAAGTGAGTGTACTAGCGAGAGATTTTGGGAATACCACAGTAGTGCCATTCCTCGCTATCATCTTGTTTTACTAATAAGAGGTTGACTACACGTTCATAACAAGTTGAACGTGAATTATAGCGGGCACCATTCAACCCCTTCTCCCACACGTGAACGACAATTTTAATCTTATTATGTTTTTCGAACGTTTCTACATCTTTGATTTTCATGTTGTTACTATCACATCCTTCAAAGACTAGTTCATCCTCCCACTGTCTATAGCTATAGGTGCGATCTCGATTCGCGTTGATATCATTATAGTGAAGGATGGATAGGACTGCATATTTGAAACACTGTGATTTACAATCGACATTGATGACAGCTTTCTTATTATACAACGTTTTTGGTAGTTTAAATGTGCCTCGAGCTGCATGACTTTCTAATAGGGAAATTTTGAATATGGCTGAGTCCACGCCATCAAAAATGAGAGCGCTGTCGCGTTGATTGAATTTATCTACATTTGATTTTAAACATTGAATGTGAAAATTTAGCCAAGACTCGCAGTCTACAACTTCGGTTGCGGAAGAGGAAGGAACATGAAACTGTATTCTCTCCGTCACTTGACCCGTTTGAAAATCTATCTTAATATACTTTAGTTTAAGGTAGATGAGCGCCTTCATTCTAAAATTGTCTAAATTGTTGAAGAGCGCTTCGATAATGTTAGAATTTTGAAGGAGCCACTCAGGAAAATCTACTATTTGAGTATTGGACTCCATGCAGTAGTCGCGTACTAAATTATTATGTGAAACATTAATGAGGGAGATGGTAGAGGTACCGTTGGTGTAGTGATCATTTGCATGCGTGTGTTGAAGTCTGTGCGAAGATCGCTGAAAGTGACTATCAAAAGAAAGAGGGCACAAATCGCAAGGAAAGGAGATGTCATCGTCAGAATCAACTTCACCTCCGGAGATTGATGCCGCTTTGCGTTGACACACACGTTGTTTGATGTGTCGAAGGAGACTGTGCTTCCTTGTAAACATATGACCGCAGTCGGCACATTCCAACTCGTTGCCTTGTCGCGAGAGTCCTGAGCTGGAACTCACATCACCTGAAAGAGAAATCATTCTATCCTCTCTGTTCAAGTCTTAGTGTATTGTTACAACCTACTTTGACCCAACAACTCTAAGCTCTCCTCGAGAAGGGAGGGCGTTGGTGATGAAGTTGATGCCTGAAATTGAGGAAGATGCTATTAGCCACACGTTTGAGGGAGATGAGTGAAGAAATTTTCAACTTACCATTTCAACGAAATCAAGTTTAAGGTTGATACTTCAACAAGATAGAGACTTCACTCAAATTTGGAATTCACTAGAGAGCAGTTCACTTGTACGCCTCAAATATAGAATTCGCCAGAGAACACTTCACTTATATGTCACAAAGACAGAGTGAAATGACACGAATGTCACTTTACATAAATTCTTTCATATTCATCATTCATTGGCTGTTCATTCTGATTGGTTGCTTGTTGATACTTAAGAATTAGAAAACATTTCAAAGTTATTATTCACAGTCAACATGACAAGCCCTCCGACAACGCCAAACACAAAATTCTCTTCTCCATGCTCAACACCAAAGGCGCTCGTTGCACCAAACGCTCCAACGAAGGGGAAGGTAGAGAAGGTGTGCCTACTGGACAATATCAGAAAGTTGTCATCACCAGCGGACGACGAAGAGGAGAGTGTATGTGAGAAGGAGTCTCCCGACTTAACAGGCGTGAGGTGGAAGTATCTCCAGTACGATACTGACGATGTGATGGAGATCACCAGCACCAAATTCCTCCACCAATTATGGGAATGGTACACCCCTAACTCCCAGCCACGAACTATGGCGGAGTGGGAGTATATCGACAAAGTGAGGCTCGCAGTAGAAGAACGATTGAAGCAAGTGAACTGTTTTTGTTATCTATGTGAAGCCAGACTCTGGGACGATATTGACGATGAAGACCTTTTGAAATACATGCCATAATAAATTTTTATTTCGTATTATCTTTGCTTTCATACATACTTACTTGAATGGGGCTTCAGTGGATGATTTAACCATGTATACTTTTTCATTTGGAAATAGTAGCACGCCTAGTCTAACTTGTAAATCTTATAACATTTCATATGAGCGATGATGGTAGATGAAATAGTGTTAAATAAAATTAAGATGGCTTACACTTCTGATACAGGGATAGCAATCGACTGCAATCCATGTGTAAAGAGCTTGTTAGACTACGGATGGGCTTAAGTGGATGATTTAACCGTGTATACTTTTTCATTTGGAAATAGTAGCACGCTTAGTCTAACTTGTAAATCTTAAAACATTTCATATGGGTGATGATGGTAGATGAAATAATGTCAAATAAAATTAAGATAGCTTACACTTCTGATACAGGGATAGCAATCGACTGCGATCCATGTGTAAAGAGCTTGTTAGACTACGGAAGAGAGAAGTGTGTTATGTTGCGTGTGGCGCGTGAGTGTCCTCCCATTTCATTCCATTCATCAATTCGTCTCATTGATAGAGACAGGTAGAACTCATGGTTCTCATAACGTATGCAATGGAAAGTTTTAGGCAACCTTCGACAGTTGGCTAAATGTCGCCCTGGCGCGAATGCATACTACGTTGAGACAGAGGCAATCACTTGCAAAAAATGACGCAGAGAGGTTTAACAAGATTGACCATTGCCGAATGTCCCTTGCGGTATACATAGCTACGGGTTTCACCGCCGCCCTTTACAGGAACGCCCGTCGAAAGGAAGTATTACACCAAACTTCATTTGCAACGTTCAAGTTGACTGATAGCAGATTCAACTTAATGATAGTATTCGCCAGTCCGAAGACTGCCCAGGGCAAACCGCGTGGAGGTTGCCTCTCACAGTCATCATTCTTCTCTTCCAACTCTCGCGTCTTATTCTTCAAATCAGTCACACTACGCCTCATTCGAATATTCTCATCCGCTACCTCCTTCGACTTCAGTTCCTTCTTTTTCAACTCATCCAACTCCTTCACGACTTCATCCTTCACCTTCTTCAAACTCTCATACTTATTTACCAACAAATCATGCGCCATCTAACTGCGATACATGCTTCTTCTCTTCATCCTTCAACCACCTCGCCGACTACTTACGAATCCCACCACTCCTCACTTTTGGGGAAGATGAGCTCTGCGGGGGGTCGGTGATGACAATATTTGACACCTCCGACGACGAAGAGCTCAACTTCCTCACACGCTTCCTCACACGCTCCCTATCTAAATCCACATCATCCTCATCATCACTCTCAAGCACTCTCTTTCGCCCAATCTCAGCTCCAACGAAAGCAACTGCTCTCGCCAACTCATCATTCTCAACAACATTCTCAACAACATTCTCCACCTTGCCGTCTCGCTCTATCGCCAACATTCGCTCCCTCTCTTCAACAATCAACTGCGTGAATCTCAAGTCATTCACCAAACCTCCACTACAGTCAGCATGTACTCTGTAAAAACGCGCCTCATCCTCATCACCCTTCAACACTCTACACTTTACACACGCAACCCTATTCAAGATAATCATGTGGTCGGTGCCCGCCTTCTTTACATGCGCCTTGGCGTCCGCACTGCGATTTATTCGCCCACATGTGCACATTTTGATATGGAATTTTCTGTTTTTGTCATTTGCCATGCCTGAGATTTCATCGTTAACTGTAAGATAATGAAATTTGTATAAGTTTGGAATCATGTAGTACAGTCATATTCCTAAAGCATTACACTTAGTGAGGAATGATAGATTTGAGTGTAATGAGTGGCACTCGATCCCGTCGACAGCCCGAAGGCCTTGTACTGATCACTAGGGAAGTGAGAGATCTTCCCCGATACCCGCTATTTACAGCTGAAGACATCATTGTCACTGCCCCGAAGTGGTAACAGCAACGCCGAGTCAAAGGTAGTGATCAGTAGCTGGGATCTAACCCCTCAAAGCTGCCTTAGACTTAGTCAAATTTGAAATCTGATAGCAGATTTGAACTCAGCATACTTGAAAACCTTAGACTACATGTTAAAACTTTGAAAAACTGAAAATTAAGAATTTTAAAAAAATTCCGCATTTTTACTACTCATACTACTTTTAAAAAATTTTATCAGTAGTAAAGACACTATCAAACTCTATCACACAAACTTTGAAGTAAGAAGATAGCTTGCCTACTTCAAAAGATAGAGTCCTTTGAAACACCCGATATCGGGAGCTCAGAGCGACGACCGTCGCTTACCTCGTCTTTCGATGAAGTGATGAGACTTACGTTGCCGGGGGTTTATACATGCTCAGAAGAAAATTTAAAATGGCTCTATCTCCGAAAGTATTCATCGTAGCGACATGCGGTTTGTTGCAAACGATTCGTCTCATCATTCTCTATCATATGACACCTGAACCATTCTCATATGACCACGGGAAGTCAGTGCGTCAGCACATGTCCATGTAACATGCCACAAGTGAAAAAATTCCTGAGTGTGAGAGGTCCAGTGTGGTGAAAATTTTGAAAAATTTAAAACTTCCGAATTTCGACCTGGGACCTTTACCAAAACATTTTTCATCAAATTTCAGTGACCCCCCCTCCCCCTCTCGTTCGGAGAAATTTGATGAAAAATGTTTTGGTGAAGGTCCCAGGTCGAAATGCCACACTTTGGAAAATTTTCAAAATTTTACCCATACAAAGTCACTCTGACACTTAGGATTTTTTCAGGTGAGCTCCGACCTAAAATCTTGTAACAGCTCTAACTTTTGAACGGCTGGTCCGATTGACTCGCGACAATAATGTCGTCGAGCAGTTTTTTCTCTTCTTTCAAACGACATAAATTGACAAAATTTTGACTTCTGCTGAAAAAAATTTTTGGACCACGCGGGAACGTAATCTCCACAAAAAGCTGAATCTTTTGATATAAAATTTCACTGTATGCAGATACTTTTTTGAGTCGACACTCTACCTATCAAAGAGGTTGCTACCTGTATATCCCTACTGTATGATCTCTATGGACAATAGCTGTTTGTTGATGTCCATTTCAAATGTTCAGTCAGGCACCAATCAAAGACAATGCTGCTAGATCTTGAGAAGAATCAAACATTTTCATTGATTTTTATTTTGACGAACATTGCTGTGTATCTTGATTTTCATATTGACAAATATATGGCTTATCTCTCATAAATGAGGAGTTACCACTCTACCTTACATACTTATTCCATGGCTCACTCTATGCCTATTTCGCTTTGTCAAGCCGGAATCACATGTCATAGCGCTGCATAACAACAACATGACCCCATGCAAAATTTAAGTAATATCGGTGAAGTTGCTGAAAATCCTCGTGCACACCTCTACAGTGCTAACTCCCTCCTCCGGTTATTTTAACTTGCGAAAATCTAGCCCACATTTTCTCCAAAGACAAATATTTTTTCTCTACGATGGTGATGATGTCATGTAATCAGGCTTAAATTAATCTAAGATCAAAAATTCTCAAGGTTTCTATACTCAACGACAAAATTATGCGCAATGTATTGATTTGGTATTTTTTGTTTGTATACAAAAACATATTTATTAGTTACAGAATATAATTAATTGAAAATTTGGACCGAATCCAAAGCGTTGAGTTTTGCATGCAGAATCTCGCGGGTAGTCATTGCGTTTGTTAGTATGTCAGATAAAATTAGTATTACGGGGAATGTTTATAAGCACATACGAATGTGCTTAAAAAGTTTTCCACATCCATACATGGGGCAAGACTCACTGAGGTAAGTTGCATGATATGTGGAGCTGATCACAGCTGTTTTCTAATGTCATACGTTAAATGTGGCAAAATGTCAAAAGTAAACTTTGAATTTCTGGTTTCTTAACCACAGTTCTAAAGAGAATCAGCGTTTTTCAGCCAAACCAATATATTTGGCCCCTCGTGTTGTCACGGCTGTTGTTCGAAGTCAAGCGTCGATTAAGTATCATGAAAGATGTCTGCGTTTTGATAAACAACGCTCATTGGTGTAAATTTCATTCTGCGGAAATTGCTTGTGCATCATAGTGTCACCTCTTTGACCCGGAGAATTTGAATCTAATGTCTGTATTGTTCCTGTTATGAGTCTTCTTTCATTATCACCGTTGTCACACCATCTATTGATGGTTTCTATTGGAATTAAATATTTCAGACTTCTTCATATTGAAAGCCTCCTTCAAAGATGGCCTTCAATTTTCTTCTTGTAGGCCCTAGTGACCACAACTGACCACTTATGAAATTGAAATATGTGCCAAAATAATGGAGCCTGAGGTTATATATCGTATATGGTTCGAAGTTTGTTAAAATTGGACCAAGTCTAAGGGATCGTTCACAATTGACGTCAACCAATTTTTCGATGTTTTCACCCCCTCCCCCTGGTTGTCAGCCTTTGTCAACTTGGAGTGCTCCCCGCCCCCCGTCCCCCGTTGACGTCAACCCTAGCCATGCCCTAGCTTAGCTATCTATCGTATATGACTAATTGCTACTATTTTCTATATTTTCGGAATATGTTCGATAATTTCTATTTGTTACTTTGATTCCTTTATTACTTGATTTCTGAATACCTATCCTTTGATACTAGTATATAGTGGTAAACTAATATATAGCTACTAATACATAATGTGTATGCCTAATTATGTATATTTACCTCTAAATTGATGATGCATGCAGCATTTTTGCAGAATTTATCTTGCAGATTTATCATTTCGATTAATGCATTTGAAATCTTTGAAATTTCATTCATTTTGTTGCTTACTTGTAGATTACTTGTAGGCCTATGCAACGGGAGTAATTTAAGAAGAATTCAAGAAGCTTCTCAAGTATAAAATTAGTTTGATGTAACTTTCAGCAAGGAATTGTCAAAAATCTGCAACTAATAAGTCGTATCAGTACTTTTCCAGATTATACAAAGTGTTATTTGTCATAATTTGACTGATTGATAATCAAGATAAACAGGCCTATGTTTACAGCAGAAAATTGCTTTATAACAAGCACCACTTTCTATACAAAAAACAATGGTATATTTCCAATTGATAAAATTACAATAAAAATCGGCAAATTGAAGCATAACAACAAAATCGAAACTCAAAATGAAACTTGATGAAAACTGGACGATATCAAAATCTAACAATATTGATTCCCTCTATCAAACAATAAGCTTCTTAGAAAACTGAAATGGATTGTAAAACTATTGATAAAATTTATTTGTAAAACAAATTACATTCATTCTATTGAACTACAGTCTTCCGGAAAGTTAGTGAAGTTTTTTTTTCAATCGCTCGATCAACAACATAAAGAGAAGGTTGTGCTGCTTAAGTGAGCGGTCGACTTAAAAAAGGACATTGATTTATAGGTCAAGTGTAGGCTTTAAGGTTAGTTAATTTGTTACACAACTAGGTTTCGGATTTGGATTAAGATATATTGCGGTTCCGTTAGACCTATTGGGATCATAGTGACCTCGAGTGAACCCATAGAGTAAGCTATGTAGGTAGTGTTGACTCAAAAAAGTGTCTATATAGTGAAAATTTTTACATCAAAAGATTCAGTTTTTGTGTAGATTACGTTCCTATGGTCCAAAAAAATAATTCGAGCAGTTTCTTAGCCTTTCCACATTTACATTCTACCGTCATGAAGCCCCTTTATAAGTACTATGAAACAAGTGGGATATCAATAGAAATGAATATTTGCTAACAAGCATCTTAATTAAGCTGATTATCAAAGGAAATTCATGAGCTGCATTATAGTCTTCATAAAAATGCTCGACATCTTATTGTGCTTTCTTGGTTGAAATTTCAAATTTTTGATTCCATTTTCATCGGTATAATTAATTTTACGATTCACTCAAATCTGAATAGTAATGTATCTCTATTCATTTACATGTATCTATGCATTTCAATCATTTACATATTTTTAGTTAATTGTGATCATTAGTCAGTGGTTATTTTATTTTGCTCTTCCAGTATTAGGTTTACTTGTGATATGGTCATGCTCAAGAAAGTGCTCTTATTAATAAGGCCATGTATTAAAGTGATAGCAACACATCGGAGTGCTAATTTAACAAACTATATTACCTCTCCACACAGGTTGACCTGATACGAAGGATTTGTAAAATACTCCTTCTGTTTTGCTATCACGTTCAGTCAAATCCACAATTTCTCTAAAAGTGTAAAAATTTGCATATCTCACATGTGTTGCTGGGTCTCATTTGAGCTCATTTCATAAAATCGAAACTGTATACTCAAAGGGGATTAAATTATTGCCGATTTGCTACTCGACCCAATATACTTGCTCTACCTTAGACTTCAACAGCCAAGTCAGTCGTAGCACGTGCACCATTGTGTTTTGCTTGTGTGAAGGGATTTTTGCGCGTCATCTATGGGGGCAGCCTGTTACAGTGGCAAATCTATGGCGAAATCTGACGCATTCGGCGTGAGACTAACGCATTCGACTCCTTTCCTACGGTCTCTCGCTAAGAAAGGAAGCGAAGACATTGATAGAGAGATTCATAGTCTTGGAATGGAAGCGTCACACATGTGCGATTTTCTCAGGCATTTACAATTTTACATTCAAATTTTATCATGTGACTAATTCCTGAAACAATTGTGAGGGAAGCAGTATAGTCACAATTTACATAATGAGTTATATGATTCAGCACCGACCATCCTATTTATTGAATGTGCATCAGAGTTGGTGCTATAGACTATAGGCCTACCATACAAGTTGTAGCATTTTTCAACCGATGTATGAAAAGTCATTGAGAATTACGATTGGACTGAATCATTCACTACCTGATTAACCGGACATTGCTGTAAGATTTCGAGAATTTTATTTACATGTAGGTAGACGTGTATAAAACCATCGACAGGGATCATTGTACAGAAGTCAATGTGCATGTAAGGGTGAGTATTTTCGTATTTTCAGCCGTAAAATTGACGTCAACTTTTCACTAGACTCCCACCCCCTCCCTAAATTTTTGTCACCTTTCGGGCACCCCTCCCCCCGGTCATGGTTGACGTCAATTGTAAACGATCCCTCACGTTCGAAAATTGCACTAGAAAATGGATTGACATTTTTGTGCAATTATTATGCGTACGGGGGGTGTCTAAAAAACGAGAATTTTGCTATAACTTTTGAGCAAATAATGCAAATGATGTAAAATTTTTACAACGTTATCTTGACAATTGTGCTGACATTTTCCCACATGTCAGTTTGATTGTCAATCGTCAGGATAAACTTGTAGAAATTTTAATTCATTTGCACTGTTTGCTAATAATGATAAAAGTTGTAGCCAAATTCTTGTTTTTTTGAGACCCCTGGTATTTCAGCTTACTAATTACAAAAACAAATGATTCTTGGTTTTACTTAACCAGCATAAATTTTCATTGACTATTTTACTAATACTTTGACAAACCTGTTTTAAAGATTAAACAAATTAAGTTACTTTCGTTTCAATGGACTTAATAGAAGTTACTTTAAGCGAATCAGCTCAATTCGAAATTACATTAATCCAATTTGAAGACGCAAAGGTAAAATTATAATTTTGGTATTGATTTTAGATGCTTCACCATAATTATATGTGATTCGAGGTTTCCTTGGACAAAACTAATAAATGTTTTTCTCAGCAAGACATTATCGGCTTCTTAACACTTCACTGTATATTTCAATTGCGTTCAGATAGGGGTTTGAAGCTGGAACGCGAGAAAGAATTCCGTATCATGTTATCACGTTAAAAATATCAAATTTCATGTTCTAGCAAACAATCGCTCAGCTGAATGAAGTGAATCGTTCAATCGGATCGGAAATGCGATTTTAATATTAGAAATCACACAAAAACTCACACTGCGTATAGCACATTGCCGACATTTTGAGTGTGGGCCTACAGCTTATGGTGAAACATACGAATGTGAAAATACTTCTGCTATAGACTAAGTAACGTATTTTCAATTATATAAGTACTACAATTTCTCTGATTTTTTCGTAGAGGAAATAATATCAAGTAAAATGTTTTGAGTTTTGGAACTTTTCTTTCTAAAGTCAATAAGTGCGATGTTTTCGTGTGATATGTTGAGCTAAGCCAATTTTCAACTTGCTTCTTAACAGAAGTTATAGCAAACGTTATGATCTATAAGCCGGAACTAAATCGTTCAAGCCTGTGAAGAAATTGTCGATGTTTCAGGATGGCCATCCTGGAAAATCGGCCATTGTAGGCGCCGGACGCCGGAGCACTTTCTATTACAAATTTGGTCCAATTCAAAACTCGGGGAGCTTGACCTTATTAAAATATATGGGAGATTAAACTATTGTCTCCCGTAAATTGATCAATTTTGTGAAAATGACCACTGATTTATACAAACTTACTAGCTCAAAACATCGATGTAAATTTTGCATAGTAAGTTGAGAAGAGGCGCGAGATTGGCGAGATTGGCTGAGAAGTTGGATTTAGACAACATAATTGTTGTAGAATTTTTTTTAATTGCATTAATGTTTTCATGAAATTAAGCTGTGTTCGTGCAGAAGGGGCCCATGATATCTGCTGCTGGATAAATTCTCATTGTTTCATCTAAAAAAAGCTGGAGACATGTTCTTTACTCATGCTTACGATTCTTTCGGTTGCTCCTCTGTGATACTTGTGTTATTTCCTAATATTAGCTGCTATGTTACTTTATCATTAATATTATGGTGAGAGATATAAATTTATCTTTACAGCATGGTGTTAGCATATTTTTGTTTATCTGGATTGGACATAACTGACAACTTGAAGATTTTAGACAAAGAAAGAAAGCAAGAAATGATAGATTGGATATATGACCACCAACTTCTTCCAAACAGTGAGTATCGTGATCTTTGTTTTTCTTTGAATACTGATTGATTGAGCTTTTGATGTTGCTGATGACATAAAGCTCGTCTTCTCCACAGAAGTAGTTTAACTTAATTTTGTCTGCTGAAACAGTTTTCATCTTTTTTTGTCTTTAAAACAGGATGAAGCAGAGAAATTGCAAACTTTTCATAACTGAATAGCTGAGCAGTTTGGAAAGATAAATACAAGCTATTTGTGAAGTGAGCAGTAATTCAATGCATTTCAGAAAATCAACAGGATGTCCCATAGCTGTCTATGCTCTCAATGTTTTCCGATGAGCGTAATATGCGATCTAAGAAAATCCATGGCATTTTTATGACATCGATGCCACAGGATAGACAGATGGGTGTATTATCATGAATGAGCATATGTGTAGAAAGATGTCTGTATGCAGTATTGTTTTCTGCATCTCACTTTTTTACACTACTATCTCTCTTTCCATTACTGACTTAGAATTTGAATCATTCATGCATCCACGCACTTAGATCCATATCTTTGACTGTAAATCAGCGATTGTCAAAATATCAATTCAAATGTCATTCAATGTCAAATACGACAGTTAAACAGACAACCAGCAATAAATATGCTACGTGATATTCGCTGTCTGCATCCAATCCAACTGTGTACTATTAGACGTGGACTGCGCTTCGGTAAAGACAAACTTCCTTTCGCAACTGTGATGAGGAGTGGCCAGTCTATGTTGGCCTTGCAACAAAAGGTTGATCGTCGTCAGGCATTGCGAAATTTTGGGAAGCCATTCGCAGCCGATTTCTCTATTTATCCACAGCAGTAGTTCTTCGATTTCAGCTGCCTGTTAATAGCACCGATATCGAGCGGTCTTTCACAAGTCTATGTAATGTAATTACTTACATACAGAGGATAAAATTGAAAGTATGTGCTAACACAAGTTGACGCTGCTAACTTGTAAGAGCGAAATAATTGTTAGTGTATCGTTTGCATGAAATGAACGTCTATTGTCTTTATAAAGTACGCAGGAGACTACTCATTTAACTTCTCAACTGCTTTTGGATTATCTTCAGACGCATGAAGTTGACTTTGAAGTTGAAATGTCTACGAACTGAAGCTGTCTTCCCAACCTTCCCACTGACATTGCGAAGCACCACTTGACCGCTAAAAGCATAGGAGTTTTGGCTTCCCCTTCTCTTCTGAATTTCATCAGACAACAATGCTATCAGAAATCCGAACTCACTTTCTTCGTTTTTCTTCCTCCTTTGAACATGATGAGTTGTGCGACTTGATGCGGTCCATCACACATGGCACGGTAGATACCACTACATGACATTGTTCGCGTTGGAAAAGTTTTCCAGGTAATCGGTTCTTCTCGTGATGAGAAAGAATCTGCTTTGGATTCTGCCAACAAAATGTGTTTGAAATTGTTTTGTTCTATTGAAAAATGCGATACTCACCCACTTAGGACGTTGTTCAATGTGCGACTTATTCAAAATACGTCAATGAGATCGGCTGGTACACTTCAGCCATATGTCACAAAAAGTGCTGTTATGGCAATTCTTTTATAAAATTTTCTAAATAATTTAATTTGCCTTATCTAAATATAATCGTTTTTTTCGTTTTTTTCTATCGTTATTTCTGTTTTGTGTCATGATCTGAATAGCCATTGCACTTCTTTACCGACACCGGATGCTTAATTTGTATGATTAACACTCACAGAATTGTTTTGAATGCAGAAGTGAACAAATAAAGTGATGGTTATATTATATACGGATCCATTTCAAATTTGAGTCGAGTCGAGTCCGAGTCCTACACCTAGTTACGTCTGAGAAAGAGACTGACTTTACAACTGTAAAAGATGTAGATGATAGTTGTTGCTTTTTAAAGAAAAAATACATATCCTTGTTACAGTTTTGGCAGTCGCATAGGCACACAGTGTGAATCATTAAACTAAAAATCATCCGAACCAGTACCAAAGTTAATACATGATTTGTTATTCTCTTACTCAATAGAGTAACTGGTGAATAAAAAGTTGTGACATCTTCAAAAGTAGGCTAGGGTGCAAAAATGACAGTACTTCTATTCTTCCCCCCTCCCCCACATTTTTCAAGTTTTTCAAAATCATCAAATTTCACCAAAGTTAGTCACATTGGGTTTAGAATAGACTTGATCTGTCACTGAGTGACAGTACGACACGACTGAGAAGTTTGCTTGAACCCTGGGATGAAGGATTGTTCTCTTGGATACTCAGAGTACAAGGTACAGCTGTGATCATGAACTTCGTGTGAATGCTGTCTACAGACAAATAACAAGCAGTTGTCTAATTCTGAGGCTGTAAATGTTCTACAAGTCAGATAAGAGGAGATTTACTCACTGAATGCCATGCGACGTTAGTGAGACTGCCCGTAGGAGCAAGAGAAGATCGCTGACGATGCAGCACTTCCGGGTGTCAACAACAGAAATGTGGGGATGCGGAAAGAATAGAATTACCAAAATGACACTTCTTCATCAAATCAGGCTTTGTGCTTGATTGTTGCTCGCTGATGAATTCGATGAGGAAATATGGCATACGATGTCACAGTCAGCGTGACGAGGGGCGGACAGAAAATCACTTTTTCAATTGGGAATTAGGATGGTAGCAAGTTGACGAAATATATTCATTTAAAAACATAGTTTGGTGACTCTGACGAAGCCTGAGTCTGAGTGCGGCTCCACAGGTTTGCGTGGCATAATTAACAATTAATGTGATGATGGATGCCGAGAATTAAGATCTAGAAAATTCTTCATTTAATTGACATTTCAGTAGGTATAAATGAATATTTTCCATCAATAGCCCTTTATATCTCTACTCTATGAAAAGAAATGCGTGTATTCTTGTCCCTTCCGGTATCAGGGCTGCCAGACGTCCTGACGGATTTGGCCGGATTTTTTCTCAATTTGGGTGCGTTGTTTTCTGCGGAGTTTCTTGAAAAGTGAAACCATGTTATTGATTGATTATTCAGATTTGTGTGATCTTTCGCTTATTTATATATATCAAAATAATACTGCCGAACGTTTTCGACTAGCGTCCACTAGCCATGTTCACAAAAAATTGACAAAGACGGTTTGTTGAGACACTTGGAATCTGATATACCACAGCAATCAACGCAGCTGACCAATCAGACACCAGATGAATACTTGCACACAACTATCTCGACAGTCATGAAAGCTGAACAACAGACAAACGTGACATAAGCAACCAACGGTCCACACTGAAGTACGTGGCATATTGGACTTTATTGGTTGTTAAGGAGCACTGTCAGTCATCTTGTTGTCCATTGTTGATTGCTTATGTCACGTTCGTCTATTGTTCAGCTTTCATGACTGTCGAGATCGTTGCGTGATTCATCTAGTGTCTGATTGGTCGGCTGCGTTGATTGCTGTGGTATATCAGATTCCAAGTGTCTTTACAAACCGTCTTTGTCAATTTGTTGTGAACATGGCTAGTGGACGCTAGCCGAAAACGTTCGGCAGCATTATTTTGATAAATATAAATAGATGAAAGATCACTTGAATCTGGGTCCTTCCGCTATTCAAACCTAAGCACATGTGACTCATAGGCCTCCCGGCGTCATAAAATTCCTGATTTTCAAAAAAGGTCATGAAAAGTAATAAAATATAGCACCTGTCATAGAAAGTCATATTATTTTTGTAATTTTTCGACCTTTTTGATTTAAACTTCACTTCTCTGCATGTTTTCTACAGAATCAAAGTATAGGCTATTATCTATTATATTGTGAAAACACATTTTGAAATATTTTCATTTTTGAAAGCAAGAGTGCCCAAAGTCATGTTCCACTTTGTGAAAGATAGGTGTTCTTCCATTGATCTTCGGTGAATTCTATTACGATTGTTGAATGTTTGCTGTGGATTATTTTGTTAAAATTGTTGTTAGGCTTTTGCTCCGATCTTTATCAGAAGCGCCTGCCTGCCTGACATTGATCAGTTATCAACCATCAAGTTAATGATTATTTTGTTATATTTTTAAAATTTTTATGCAACTACTAGTCAGAAAGTGTTGTTTTTTTATATAATTTTTTAACATGTTACCGATTGGATATATAAGAGTATAATTTTTCTTCCCTTAAATTGTTTTTTTTAGAGTGTCATAATATGATACGAGTCATGTGGATTATGACCCATGTGTATTTTTGCAGGAATATGTGGTTAGATATGCGTTTCACGTCCATGGATCATTCCGTATGGTCATGATATTTACTAAAATTGGTCATAAAATCATGAAATTTTTTGATCCGGAATCGCTGGGAGGCCTGGACTCAGTCTCTGGTCGGAATAATTGATTATTGCGAAACCACGAAAATATGTCATTGAATTATTTGTATGGTGTTTGAACTAGTTGCCAGCAAACTCCATGATGCTGCTTTGGATTCTCTAATTCTAGAGAGTCTGTTCTTTAATTTCCATTTGATATTTTGAGCGTTTTTCGGTCTTGACCGTATTGTCGGTGGAATAACATACGGACGTAAGTCGATTTTTCCAACTTTCAAGAGAGGCTTTTAAAGATTTCAATTCTTGAAAATGTTATTGTCAAATTGACAAGCTGAAGTCCGATCTGTTTCTCATTTGTTTGTGAAAGTGTTCTTATATCAAAATTTGAAAAGTTTGCTATTTGTCCTGAGAACCACTTCAAACGTAATGTCGGTTGCCGTACCAATCAGGTAGGCCTATGTGTAAAAATTTGAACAGCAGGATCTTCTGAAATCACTCATTTCAATCTGGATGCAAAAGCGTTTTATTTGGGAGCTCACCCAAGTTATCAGTAAACACCTCAAACTCGATACTAAACACGAATCGATTGTGGATGAAATTTACATACAGTAGCTGTGCCCATATATGTTATTAGAATATTCCAAATGAACGAATTCCCATTGATCAGAGTAGACCTGTTCGTCCAGACATTCCGATTCGTTCAGTCACACAATGCTGCCGAGGAACGGTTTCCGCGTCAACGCATCCGTCGTCAACTAAGAGTGAAATCGTCTCCAACCGGAAACTCTCATTGGTGTTAAACGTATGCAGTCATAGAACTACCTAAGGAACATTAATTTGTGGTCTGGACATCATTGGTCGCACCTTCAAACCTGGGACCCAACCGGCAATGAACGAGGAGTCATTGAATTGAATTGATCTCGAATTTATTAAAATGGCATATGCGAATGGATGCTTCACGACCATGTACAAACAATAAAAGTCGGATAATTACATGTTGGAATCATTGTAAAACTACAGCAGATTTGAAAAGTCTGGAGAACTTGATTGTCTTCAAATCATTTGGCAAACTATTCCAAAGACGAGGGGCAATAGAAGGGAACGACGTTTTGAAAACGCTTGTCAGTTTCGTTCTTGTGATGAACAAATTTTGACACACAGATGAGCGAAGCGAGTATCGGCTGCGGACTTCCAAGAGAGGACGCAGAAGTTATTGGAGATAGACCGGAGCACATTCATTCAGACATTTGTTGACAAAAGAGGCTGCACGTAATTCAATTCGCAGGCTTACTGATAACGAAGAAAGGTCTTTTAGAGTACGGGAGATATGTGCTGACCGAGGAAGACCATATACCACTCTTGCAGCAGCATTGATGACAGCTTGTAGACATGACATAGACAAAGAAGTAGCGCCAGCTAAAAAAGATGTACAATAATCAATCCTAGGGAAAATTAGAGACAATAAGATGAGCAGTTGATGATCAGGAGAGAGACTGTCGAATATGTCTTATCGGTCTCAAGCTGGAAAACAGGACGCGGATGCTATGGAACAATGTCTAGCAGAAGATAGCGTAGAATCAATAGTTACACTTAAGTAAGGGAGTGAAGACACTGGTAGAATCTAATAGTCACCGATTGATATTGGAGAAGCAGACAGATTGACAAGGTGCTGTCTTGCAGCACACCACATAACCTTGGTCTTGTCCATATTGAGAAGGAGGTGATTGGAGTAAGAGTAAGTAAGTCGTAGGATTACCGCTCATCGATGAAACTCAGCGATGATGACATTTTAGATTTTTATAGGTTTGTTGATTATGTAAAATAAATAAATAAATGAACGTTGTTTATACTCGGAAGCACATTAGGCACGGAGCCTTTCTTCCATGTGGCCGAGTTGTCATTTAACACTCTCATTCTTTTTCGTGCTGAGTGTTTAGCAAGAATGCAGAGTGTACCTATTTTAAAAGTCTTAGGTTTGACCCGACCAAGATTTGAACAAAGGTCTCCCGGACGCAGATCGAACAGTCTACCACAAGGACACTGCGCCGGTACATCATGCAATGCCTTGCATGAGTTCTTCTTTGATAGTAGATTCGTTGTAGATAGTAGATAGTATTTATTGATGCCTATAGGCCTACTTTTCTTACGATAGGTTTTCATGAATTTGTAAGAGCACTACACGGAATCATTTTAATCTTCTTTTAGTGTTCAATCTTGGCTGGAGAGAGGAGAGAGTGTATACACGGAAGGTTCCCCAGCAGAAGATATACAAAAGTGACTGAGGAAATTGTGAGATGTGGTAGAAAACTTAAGAACTGAAAGAAAGACTTGTTAATCCAATGGTTTCAGCAAAATTGCGTTGGTGAACTTATGGATTAGGAGACGTTTTCAGTCGTCATCAGGATTACTTAATAAATTATTTAAATTACTAAGAATCGTAACCTATTCTAAATTAATATTGGTGTGATTTTCATCAACGCATGAGAAAATCGCTAATAAAGCCAAAATGAAACATTGTATCAGGTAACTGATTCGCAACTCTGGTAACGCTTCTATCATTTTTAGGTGACACAGGGAACGCAGACTACTGCGGCTTTCGAGGGTCAGCTAGTAACTGTGGTAAATTTGAAGTTGATAACAAAGAAAATGTAAGTTAATGATTTTGCCATCTAACAGTTGTAGGCCTACATGAATAATGTTATCTACATATTTTCTTGCAGAACAACTCACCTTTTCACATATTCGACACATCACATGCTACTATGACATACTCCTCTTTGAGCTGCCTTCTTATTCTTGGTGATGATTTGTCGAGGGTGAATCGTCATGCCGTTTTGACAGGCCTTGCAGCTCTGCAGTGCGAAGATGGCGGATTCTTGTGTTCTCTAGTCAGTGGCGAAAAGGATGTCCGCTTCGTATTTTCAGCTATCGTGTGCTGTTACATCTTGGACGATTTCAGCTACATCAATGTTGAAAAAGCAATCAGTTATATGCTTAGTGCTCAGGTGAGTAATATTCAAATCAATGATGTCCTGAAACTTAGATAGACTTGAATTTTCATCGACGCGAATAGCAATTCGATCGAATATTCTACTGATATTCGAGCTAGAATAGATTCAGTGATCAAGAATGATTTCACCGATATGCCAGTACTTACGACAACATCAACAAATGTTTACGTCAAACCATCAAGATGAGATCAACTATTCGTACTCTGAGCCGTTGAATCGGTGATGGATGACATGATCAGGAGAGTAAGGTTTCAAGTCTAACCACAAACAACGCGTGTCATTCATTGAGGGCAAAGGATTAGAACCCCTCCCCTTACAAACATCACAGATCCCATAAATTAGATATCCCTCCACTCCGACGCTCGAATCGAATATGGGGCAGGTTGATCTCAAATGATTGTTTGAAGCACAATATTAAGAACGTGGTTGATAAAACTATCAGAATCGACACCATTAAGGCAAAAACACTCGAAATATCCTACTAATAGAGCAGCCAGTTAGAATGCAGCAGAGTCATTGCGTCATTGAGCCGGAAATCCCTGCAGAGCGATACAAACAGTGAGGGTTTATGCAAATACAATCTGTTCATCAACAGAAAGCGCAAGTGAATGATAGTTAGCAAATGTCACGGTTAGTCAGTTAAAAGTTTCGGTACATATGTACAGAAGTACCTATCAGATTCTTTGAAATACCAAGGGCAACCGCACAGAAACACTGTTAACTAAGCTAACAAATCTGTAGCAGTATCACTAGCCCGTTGGGGTGCGCAAGGAAGTACAGTTAAGTCAGTCTTGGTTACGATCTTGGTCAGTAATCGCTAACTTTATGACAGCTTATCTGTGATTTGGTTTCTGTAAGCATGAAGAGGCTGCTAATGTTGAGTACCTTACACTGAATAGTGAATTCACAGCAGATGATGTTTGCTTCGTCTTTCGTCTGATCCGAGATCAGAAATCGTGCTGCTTTCATGCATTGATCTAAAAGCAGGAGATTGATGACTTCCCTAAAGCGCGTACGTTTACCTAGGCAAAGCCTTTATGACCATTGCATGCTAAAAAAAAGAATGACAATAGCTGTTATTATGCACTGCAATGACAACAGCACTCATTCTGTGCTAATTGTGCTTCATCTATGTGGTTGCTGAATCAGCAAAAATATCAGTTTTCTCTTCCGAATAATTTTAATGCCAGCAAGAAAAGTAGTCAAAAATAAAAATATGTGCCGTCAGCGTGGCCAGTGAAGAAAGTGCGAGCTCTTCTCCACCGCAGACTTCGGTTCGATTCCTGGGTCAAGCGAGTGCGGTCGGGGAATCAAGGATGTTGGTGTCTTTTATTGACTTAATAGCTGTCATTTTCTTTAGATATTCAAATAAATCACGATGTAACACTGTTTCTGTGCGGTCGCACCAGAGTGATATTCTAGCTACGAGTATTTATGCTCCTCTAATTTCTTCCGCCATTATGAGATAATTATGAAATTTTTTCATAAATTTCCTACACGACAGATGTACAATGTGGCTCTCTATGTACCCGAGCAAATCGCTGCGAAAAAGTAGAATACATTTGGTTACTCATAACAGCATTTAATGTGTCGAAAATGTTTCAGACTGTTGGGCCTCATCAACTGTGGTCAAGTTTCAACTAACGACGTTGGAGCAAGGAAATGGAAATATAGTCCTCTAACCACAACGCCAGCTGATCACCGTTGAGAGCGTGAAATAGCCAATATTTTATTACAGGCTTGTGGAGGGCAGTTTGCTCTCAGCAACAATGTAATACTACGTCTGAAGCTGTAAAAAAGAAAATCCTTTATGTCAGGGAACTCACGGATGCATATTATGAAAGGTTGCTTCTGAGGAATTCTTACCTGATATTTCCATAATTTGTAATGATATTTGAATATGGAAAATGCTTGCTTGAGCGAATTTTATAATTCATCCCTACCTCACTCAAAGAACAAGCTGAGCCATCAAGCCGCGGATTAGATCGTCTTCGCTATTCTATATTCAATTCGCATTTCCAGGATAGAAATCTATGATGAATGCGGTGCAGTGGTACAGTGCTTCCATATGCATGGGCGATCCGGCTCCAACAGTGGCACCTCGTTGCTTCCATATCTCATGTGTAGGAGCGAATTGGCGCCAATTTATATAATTAAACAGTGATCACAAACATAGTGATGTATGATGATTTCCTTAGCTATGCTTACAATTCTATTTTGGTAGTAGAAATTATTCATTGAAAAAGATAATTTATAATAATTTTTTCAACTCAGAAGAGTACATCAATGATTGCGATGAGCTAGAAGAACAACCCAAGTCCAGTTGAGCACAAGAGGAGAAAATTTTCTTCAAGCTTTCTTAAAATCAAACGACAGAATTCAAGAAATCAGTCAAACACACTTAGATTTGGTTCATCGTTATACGGCCGACAATCAACAAGCGTCAGTTTAATTGATCAACATCGTGGACATATTTGAAACTTTCCTATGTCAACTGAAGATTTTCGACAAAATGTCAAATCGAATGTTTTCCCTTTTTTTCTTTCAATGATGGACGCTCACGATCTTAATTGACAAAAGATGACGATCAGAGTTATGAATCACAGCTTATTCGAATTGTCTCTTATTGCTATGAATCAGCAATCTCAGACAGTCAACGTCTAATGTTATTCAATCTCTCGTCTTGTAAGGTTCGAGTGATCGCTCTTCGCAATATCCTCACGTTACAATTTCATGCGCACTACTTTGTTTCACAAGGGAGAAAAGAAGTCTCGACGAATTGATTATTCTAGGATAATTGCAGAATTCGCATAAAGTGCATCATTTTTTCTTTAGAGAGCTGAGTCTATCCCATTTCAGATTGAGGAGGTTATTAAATAAACAGAATGACTTGTTTTACTGTCACTAAGTTGAGACAGTGAAGTTTGATTATTCAATCAATTAATACATCAAGGCGTTAGTACAATGAATGAGATGGTGTGAGATACAGTAGCACTATCTCCCGAAACACGAAGTTAGCATTGATTTTCAATTTTGCGGTAGAACAGTGACAAATTAAGGCGACCGACAAACATTTGTCTACATGGGAGGTTAATCATAATGAGCTAAATTGACAAGGATAAAACGTTCCCCTCCAAAGTTTACGGCAGGACTTTATGCAAAATACAGTCACTCGACATATTATGTTCACAAATAGTCTTAAGGGCTTCAAATTGGGGTTGAAGTATACAGATGACAATTTTGACGCATGTGTTCTGCCACTCAGGCAGAAATCGCTTTTCGTTGTCAGGAATGAATGCTACATGACCATTATACAGCCAAAATTTCGTATGCCGTGCATTAATGAAATAAGGGAAGTAGCGCATATTTGATAAATATTATTGCACGACGTTCCTGTGACGCATTACTATGTTTGCACCTATTGTATGTCATTAATTGGTGACAGCTGTGTTAGGTGTGTGTGTGTGTTAGGTTGGTCAGTGGACATGCAAAAACACATGATTCCTTCACGTGTTCAGTACCTTGGACAAGTACTCATCAATTGTTTCTAATGTCCATCGCTATAGATTCAACTGAAGTGTGAAGAGTGCAGCGTCACATCATAATGTACAGTGGACTGTGGCATTAAGTTTGTAAATGCACGCCTAAAGCGTCTCGACCGCGAATCGACGCTGTCGTGCATTAACTAATACTTTTTGTTGTTGGAATTGTTTTGAAATGCTCATTACTTAATTTCTGTGCGATTTCATCTCATGCTCGAATCGTGCATTTTTCATGTCTACATGCTGATAACTGTCTTCAGTTCATGTTTCTCTGTAAGTATGGAGACAGAATAGTGCACTACTGCACTTAACGAGCATTCGATGATTTCATACAGAGATGGAGTATTGACCATGAACAATTTACTACAGAGCTGCTCATAGACAGCGAAGTTACTATGATTTGGAAATGTATAATTCCAGTTTGTGCTGCTTCCTTGTCGTCTTTGAGAAGCATTGTAGACAAAGGGCATCGGTGAATATTTTATTTTGGATGAAGCCTTCATATATACTTATATTTTTTATTTGCACTTTCCTCAATTTGGCCACTTTCCTGCTTTAAGCTTTTTGCAGGAAGCGAAACTGCTCTAAAAGAGACTTACATGTAGAGAAGCATTGACTTTGAATTTGTGTGTTTAGTCTATAATTTTCTGCTATTTTTTACTACATGTCTTATGTAGCTATCATTATGGGCTTGTTATAATTTTTTGAATACATATCTTGTCACGAATATTAATTGATCAGTTTTCAAGTCTTTCGTGACTGAATTCATGTAGTGTTTAATTGGTCGGCTGCGATCATTGCTGTAATTGATTCCAAATGTCCTTGCTAGCCATTTTTCGGCTGATCATCAGCTCTCAAGTACATGATTTCACAATGAATTTATCATATACCCACACGTCCTTCTGGTTTTAAACAAATACCAAACTCATAAATGTTCCTCATTCACTAATCATGAACGGCTCGATCAGCCCTGAAAAAGCAATTCCCAAATCAGGTCTTCTTATAAAAACATGAAGTGACATGTTTACTTTGAGATAGCCGTTGCCCTTAATGCATTTAACCCTACATTACATCCTCTTTTGAATATGCAACTAATTGTGTTTCATGTCGGGTTGAAGCACTAATTCAACTCTACAACCAAGAGTTGTCTAATAAGACAATCTAATTCAACTCGCAAGTGATTCAAAAGAACAGGGGTGTCTTCTTAGGTTTATTGGCTAAAAGAATTACTAAAAACAATGTGTACAGGCCCAACGTTTCGCGTGTTCACGCTTCCTCAGGGGCAAAACAGATAAGACCTACGGCTAAAATCGTCAGTACAGCACAGGAGAGCCAAGGTTTCAGGCTCTCCTGTGCTGTACTGACGATTTTAGCCGTAGGTCTTATCTGTTTTGCCCCTGAGGAAGCGTGAACACGCGAAACGTTGGGCCTGTACACATTGTTTTTAGTAATTCTTTTAGCCAATAAACCTAAGAAGACACCCCTGTTCTTTTGAATCACTTGCGACATGAAAAGTCTTCTGTATGCGGCTATCATGCTCATCAATTCAACTCGACTAGTCAAAAGATTGACACTACATTCGACGTACACTGTCAGTAAATTTAGATCGTGAAGAGTCGAGCGGTTGGAATGATACTTCCATTTGACAAATTTATCCCTGAGAAAAAGTGAGCTAAATATACACACTTTTAACTTAACAGGCCTGACTGAAACTTGATTTGAAACTTGAAACTGAATTTGATGATTCCAGAAGCTAGCAACTTGCTGTCAGATAATGTTTGCTTGCTTATTTCAGTCATATGAAGGCGGATTTGGTTCAACGCCTGCTTCGGAAGCGCATGGAGGCCCAACTTATTGTGTTATCGCCTCCCTCACTCTTCTGGGTCGCTTGGACTCGTGTTTAGATGCAGACCGGCAAGATCGTCTGCTTCGTTGGTGTATTCATCGTTATCGAGAAGGATTTCACGGTCGACCAGATAAACCCGACGATTCATGCTACACATTCTGGTTGGGAGCTACTCTCAAGGTAAGCGTTACCTTTTGCTGTTGAATAGGAATATTTCTCTGGCATAGCTGTGCAGAATCATATGATGCCAAGTTATTCCACCCTGGAAGCATAAGAATCAAGGCAGACGTAAACGATGCTGCTGTCAATATTTTCCTTGATCATACCGCATCCTAACTAAGTACATAATAATATATGATATCCTTCAAAAGGTTATCATGATGCTCGTACATTCCATTAGAAGCATAGACATAGAGATTCAAGTTGACAATCTATCATTACTGATTGTGCCCATTAAATTTTCTTCTTTGTCCATCTTCTAAATTTAATGTTCGCTATGCTTGGTGCTGTCTAATGATATTATAATGTTCTCTGTTCTGCAGCCGTGAAGTTTTAGCTGTGTGACTTAAGTTATGAAGAGACATTATCCCTAAATCTAATGCTTTTTTTATCAATACATTTCAACCTCTGGTAAACTCTCATATGCGAGAATGTAGATGATAAATTTGCGATGTTTCAAGCAAGCGAGATTGCGATGTTATCGGCTACACTTTTTGATGTAATATTTTCTGTGTGTGCTTATTCTCATTCGGATTCATTGTTTTCCTTTTATGTGAAGTACATTTGATCTCCATAATGCGGTGATTTCGGACATGCTTCGAACCACCATTCATCTTAATCAGTTGTCTCTACTTCTCATTCAAGTTGATACACGTGATGAGCGATGACAGGGTATTTAGTTGATTTTACGTGTTATCTAGAACTGCTGCGTCTAGTCCTGAAAACCATTGAATTTCGTCATATTTGGGCAAACTTAGCGATGAATGAAAACATAATTTCTTTTGAACTGAAATTTTAGTTGATTAGTCAATGCTTGAAGGAAATTGACTAGATCTTCACGCCCATATTAGCTTGTATTCATAATATTTATTTCCTTCAATTATTTGTTTCTTGGTTTATCTATCATATCCGCCAGGGGCGTCGTGCGCCGCAAAAACTTGAGCAGGCCCATTTTTGTGACATCATTGTTCATAAGTTTATGGGTCCACGCCACACCATTGACTTTCGCCCGTGACCGTGACCCCCATGGGCCTGTATGCCTATAAATGTACATATTTTGAATTTTCTATTTCTTGCTATTCTGATTGTTGAATTGTAATTCATTCATTCGCCCTTTTACACTGTTTAAAGTGATGCGAGTAGCAACAGAGTTAAGATAAACAAGTTTTATATTTCATTATCTCTGGAAAATTACGTGATACACGTAGACAACACACCGCTTTGGAGATATCTGAAACTCAGCTATTCAACAATTCAATCTTCGAAAACACGATTGACAAGGGAAACAATCTACCTACTGAGTATTATAAACTGGTACTCTCACAAAATCTAGTGGTGTGGATCGAAAACTATTCAAAAAAGCTGATGCTGTTAAAAGACATAGGTCTACATGCAGACAAACAAAATATCACTGTGTATGCCTAAACAAGGAAGTGGTGTAGTGCATGTGTTTCATATGATCAAGAAAACAACAACGAGGATGAAAAAGCTTGTAAAAATGGTGCTGTGAAGTCTAACAATTAAGCATAAAAAGTACAACTGGTTATGAGGAAAATTACACGTCTACAAAAAATGATTCTAAGAAAATCTGTTGGCATGGATTCATCAGTCGTCTTTGGATTCAGTCACACAAAAATCGGTAAAACAAATTTCGGTGCTATGAAGGCAGTTCATGCACAAAAAATTAAATTGGTTGAGGGTAAACTACACGTCAACAAAAAATGATTCTAAGAAAATCTATCGGCATGGTATCATGGATTTCATGGCACAAGCACAAACTTGGGATAAGCTATGAACTTACATTGTTAGATCTAGCAATAAAAACGAGAATAGGAAATTTCTGTGTTATACACGTACATGTACACACAAACGTCACACAATTATGTGTATGTATACACCGGTAATACACATGTAGGCCTACCGGTATAGGTCTCTACATGTAAACTGCATGCATTACATTTGAAATGTTTCATAAAAGCAGCTTGCACACTTGTAATTGTATAGGCCTAATGTTGCTGATATGCTAGGCTACTAACACTAAGTGTAATCAGAATGCTTTCATACCTACAATGTAGAAAAACCGATTTACAACTTGAAGTATAGACTGCTCTTGAAATACACTGTTTGCACGTACATACAATTGATTTCTTCTTGTATAGGCCTAGTTAATTTTATGTCCTAAATCTTAAATCTACGGGTACATGTAGATAGGCATATAGAGACCACAAGTAAAGAGCTGCTTTTATGATAGATTTCGCACAGTGGAAAAGCTATTTGCGACGCTCAGCAAATGATTCCCAGAAGTAGTCCCGGCAAGCGGCCAGTGATAGCTTCTGGGATCGAGCTGCTTCAACTGCAATGATCATCAAGTCATTTAGACGGTCCTGGTTCATTGTGGTTCTTAAGTTGTTTTTAACAAACTTCAACGCGGAAAAGAACGCTCACAAGATGATGATGTTACGGGCAAAGTCAGTACAAGGCGGTACAACTTGGCTAAAGATGCAAGCATTTTGTGCTGATTGTTATTTACCATGTACAAATATAAGTTGTGCACGCCATTTGGTGCGGTTTGCGTTGAAGATAAATGGTGCACAAAAAGTTGGTATTCCGCTTTAAGCGTATCTGAACATGGAATATCACGGGGATAAAATGTTGCCAGTGTCAACAAAGAATTCAAATTCTGAAGTGACGGCGACTCAAGAGCTTGTATTGATTTCAATAGTGGATTTAGTTCAATACTAAATCGTGATTGCAAAGCATTGAGCATGAGATCTATGACCTCATAGTAGAATTCAACGCGACATTCCTGTTTAAAATCAAAGCAGGTCTGATTTGCAGAATTTGCATCGATTCTTGAGGACACCTTTCTGCGACGGGGAGCAATAACTTCAACGCCAATGCTTGCTGCCATTGATTCGGCTCGATCCCAATATTCATCATATTTCTCTTGATTTCTCTGAGATTGAATTGCAGCGATCAATGCTTCAACAAAGGATACAACAGAAGAAATGTCTATCTTGGATGATTGCAAAGATTTTGATGCAATATCACAAAGCTTCAAAATTTCAAGGAACACTGTTAGACAGAGACAAAATTTGAAATTCATGCTATTGTGAAGAGAAATTGCATTTCCAAGTATCTGAGTCGTACTTTGCATCTGTTGAAATGTCATTTAGCGTCCGTGCAACTGCGGTGATATTGTTCGCCAACACAGTGCAATTTTGGGAACGTGAACACCAACGAGTAGTACTCAGTGACGTCAATGTACCTGTATGATGCACCGTCTCATCATTGTCATCCTTAGACTGCTCATCCTTTTGAATCTCTTTAAAGAGACCGTGTCGTTTGGTCGAGTGTTCAATAAAATCGTACAATTTCTGCGCAACACCGAAAAAGTTACGTGCAGTAACGTTGTGCGAACAGGTATCAACAACTACTAAATTCAAGCGATGGCATAACAGTGTACAAAGTGTGCCTCTGAACAATGTTTTTTCACACGAGCCTGTAATCCACGATATTGCCCCGCCATTGTCGCACACCCATCGTATCCCTGACCACGCAATTTGCTCATGCTTAGGTCATATTTATTCAATAATGAGCACAATTGGTTATACAGGCTTTCACCGTCAGCGTGTTCTGCATGTGACATATCTAGCAAGGCTTCAATCACGTCACCCTCCTCTTTCACAAATCGAATAATCATTGAGAGCTGGTCTTTCTTGTTTGCATCAGGAGTAGTGTCAAGGCATATGGCGAAGTACACAGCATCCTTTATTTCCTTGACTATATCTTCGCGAAGAAGTTGAGCACTACTATGGATCATCTCATTCTGAGAGGTTGGTGATGCATAACTAGGCCATGCTTTGGGATTTCGCTCTGATTTTTCCAGATGTGCTTTCAGTTGTTCATTCCACCTCCCAATCAAGTTTACAATTTCCAAAAATACTCCCCGGTTTGATGAGGTTGGACTTTCGTCGTGACCTCTGAAAGGCAATCTTAGTCGAGAAATTGTATTTGTCACATCGAATAAGATGGGGAGAATGTTCTTTCGACTCTCTCTGTCCTTCTTTGCTTGCTCAATATAAATTCGCTGTTGCTCATTTAGTTGAACATCTACTGGTGTGCTGGAATTCCATTTTTCCATGCTGAAACAGTGTTGGCTACTACTGGTATGTCTATCAAATCCTCTGTTCCTTGAAAGAGCCATTTTCCAATCACGGTAGCCATCAACGGAAAATGATAGCTCAGAATTTGGCTGTCCAAATACTCGACAAGGGAAGCAAAATGCTGCATCCTTCTGACAGTTATACTCCAACCATGGTCGTTCAGCAAACCATTTTGATTGGAAAGATCTCTGCCAATTGTTAATATTCGTTTTGGGATAATTCTGCAGTTCTGGACGGATAGGACCACGTCTGCAATATGTAAAGAATAAACCTTAGTGTCAAAAATAGGATTTTATTCATAAATATATGTAGCCTACCTGATATATTCATCCCGCTCCAAACGATGACTGGGTATCATAAAATGATCCGTTTCTTCAATGGCAGAGGTATCCGTCTCCGTTTCTATACTGTTCGATGAAGTCGCAACATCTCCATCCTCGCCAACGGCGGTGGATTTGCACTTAGCCGATCTAGCTTGTCGTATCACAAAACCATCCATCATCCATCCAAGAAAGAGCTGTCAAAGAAAGACATTGCGCATTATACAGCTACAATATGCAAAAAATCATAAGTGTACATGTAGATTCAAGAAAAATTTTGCGAGGACAGGTGTTAGCATTTACGAAAATAATTTCTAAAAAATCACTTTTCGATGCCTCAGCTACAATATGCAAAAAATCATAAGTGTGTAGGTTCAAGAAAAATTTTACGAGGACAGGTGTTAGCATTTACGAAAATAATTTCTAAAAAATCACTTTTCGATACCTCAGCTACAATATGCAAAAAATCATAAGTGTGTAGGTTCAAGAAAAATTTTGCGAGGACAGGTGTTAGCATTTACGAAAATAATTTCTAGAAAATCACTTTTCGATACCTCAGCTACATTCCTCTTCAATATGTTAAGTAATCCCTTCCATTCCCTTGCATGTGCAATGTACAGCGCACGTATGAACATGTGTAGAAATACAAAAGAGACAAAGACTTTGCTTCTGCATTTACTTCATGAAAGAACATTGTTGAAATTATAAATTAGATGTTGTCTTCATGATCTGCTTGTATCCAAACATATAGGCCTGCATACAAGTGTAGAAACGATGAAGTGTCTAAAATTTCGTGACATACCTTAGCTGTGCATTCAATCCAATTGCAGTTGCAGCATAGTGTCGACGAAAATTAGAGTCCAGGTCACAAAATTCACAGGATACGTTTTACACTTGTCAGCACATTTCATAGAAGCGATCTTATTCGTCGTGACTCGTGCAAGAATGTTTTAGATATCTTGGATGATGATTTTCATTGTAACGTTCTTGTAGTTGCATGTTCCTCTATGCCCGACATATATGCTCGAACTCGAAGAAATGAATTTTGGTGTTTCGATGAAAAAGGACGGCGGAGATAGATGGAAGAAAGCTCTCAACTTTATAAGCTTGCTCACGGTTCTGAGATCAATGCATAAAGTGTATAAACAAAAGTCGGTCTTAAATTTTGTGGAATGAGCTCGGTTAAAATGTATATTGATATGTTTCGTTCAAGTTGCTAGGAGGAGGAGGATATACATGTAACTTGCACATGGACGACCGACGTAGACAGCTTATTAAGTCTTCAGCAATGATGTTACGAACAAGTGGCAGCCGAACAGTCAGAGTCTCTGATTCAGAGACTCGAAATGAGACCGCATTGAAGAGCAGATCGACTTTTGTGACTTCATGCAGCTGCGTGCAGTCAGATGACCTTGTCCGTCTAACCGCCTCACATTGTGGGGAAAATAGCTTCAAGCTAATCCCGAAGCGAGTTTTCATGGCGATGGTGACGCTGTGCAGTTGCCAGAAATCACGTGATTTCATTCAAAGCAGTCGCTGTGACTCGGCTAGGCAAAGCACCGTGGCTAGGCGCAGTCATCAATGAGAGCAGCAGTTTATTGTATGACACTTCATCCGACGACGGTGTGCGGATAGAAATGTACTGAACAGAGAGCTAGTCCTACCGCTTCTGCCGTCGTCAGTTGGGTTAGCTGGTAGGCAAACTTTGGGAAAAGTGTAGACAGAAAAAATAGGATGGCAATTTCTTGTGTTCAAAATCTTGAGCAGGCCAGAGCCTGCTCTGGCCTCAATGGCACGACGCCACTGATATCCGCCATTCTAACAGGCACTATTCCATCGTATAGTAAAGATTTGTTGTCTTTTGATGTCTCAACACATTCGACAGTTAATGGAGATGAAATCTAGACGCGCAGAAGTACGTAAACAACTCTGACCTTACATGCTGTTTTTGTTCCCTCATGTCCTAAAAGTGCAACACAGCTATTTGTAGCATTAAGGATTTTTTAGCGTTATGCACTAGGACATGAGGCAGGAGGTAGTGTGAATTTGTGCGAACTCATCATGGCTGGAGAATGCATCTTGCAGAATTTCGATTGTTCCCCCTTTTGATTGAAATAGTTACAGCGCTTGTGTCTCTACGATATCAGCGATAATAGAAATGCATACAATAGTCGGAACCATGAACAACAGAATATTGTTTTCGACACTTGTTCCGTGAAAATGATTTCATCTAAATTGAGGCAGCTTTGATATAGTCTTTGCAACCACTCAGGGTACATTTTATGTTTTCAAGCAAAGGAAATGGTTTCCGACAGATAGGATTCGAGATGAATCGAACAGTGCTCACAAGAATTGAATATGTGTGTGGCTTGCTTGAGTCGACATGACTGTGATGTTTAAGACTTCATTTGTTCCATGTTAGCCCGTCAAACCATCAGTGAGCATCAGCATACAAATAGCACGAGCGTGCTCTGTTATATGAAGCCTCAGGTGTTTCTGAAACCGTACACTGAGGTAACTCTGATTCCAGAGAAATATCTAGTGACTGCTGGTAATAGATCTGGTGACTGGAGAATAGTTCCATAGACAGCTGCCAAAGACCGCTCAACGGGATTCCTTCTGGATGGGGGAGACACTCATGTAACTGGCAATATGTCCCTGAGATGCCAGAATCAGCGCTAGTGAGCACGCCCCTGATAATATGGAGGATTGCTGACAGGGTTGTTTTCTTTGGAAGTTAGCATCACACAGGTGCAAGCGAACCGGGGTTAAGGAGCTTGATGGGGACCTTCCCATAAGAGCAGCTATGTCCCTTGTCGACTTAATGGAGTGTCCCTGTATGCCTGCATCCTTTGTAACACATTAGGGCCTCTAAGGGTGGTGCAGGGCTGCTGTTACTTTGGTGGTGGGTGGATTGTTGCTAGTTGCCATTTTGGGTCCCTCTCCGCACCCTCGGGTGTTTCTGAGACCGATCGTCCTCGGTTTATGTTTAAGGCAACACTGAGGGCAGAGTAAATGACACAAAAATGACACAGTAATACGTTTAAGAAGCGATAACCCTTGATGTGCACCTCCATTGTCATTGAAGTTATTTGGATTTGCGTTGTATGTCGATCACCGATATCAAGCATAAATGCTGCGATGCTGCACAACAGACTTAATAGCATTTATCAAATATTTTAATGCGCGAAAATGGAATGGTGGGTCAAACTTATTACTGAGTGAACTTTTAAGGCCGTTGAACTTCGTTTCAATTTTGAACAACATGCGTTGACAAAAAATTATACGACATTGACACCGAAAGTGCGACATCACGACATGATGCCGCATGCCCTTACTTACTTTACTTCCTCGTTTTTCGTCGTTGTCCACGTTGAATGGGGTCAGATAACACAGCAACAACGCAATATGTTGCTTTATAGCAAAAGTGATGTTAAAGTAAAGACTTTGTGGTAGCTAATTAATTCTCTCTTTCTGAACTCATTGAAGTTAACTGAATATGTTCCACCGATGTAGGTCTTCTGCTATTTACATGCAGTTGAGACCAAGGGACATCAAAAATTAATTAGAGCATTTTTGATATTGCAATCAAATTGATAAGTTTTGATGATTAACAGCCTTAATTACTTGATTCTTTTAATCACAATTTGCTATTGCACGAATCTTCGCAACTCCGATTGGTAATTTACATCGAAGTCCGATATCAAAGCCAGCTAAGCCTAGAGAGGATATAAAGAAGCTATGGTGGCACCAGTCTAGACTCTGACAGCGGGTCTTGTTCAGGACTTCAGTCTTTATCTGTAACTAACTTCTTATGTATATATGTCGTATAATCTATTATTTTGACGCACAATAAGATTCACCGTAGAATTGTCACTTGCCTAAATATTGATGAATAAGGACCGTTAAGAAAGTCTGTTGACTGCATTAAAGAAAATGATAAAAGTTGATCGTGTGGTCACAGATTCATGATTTTCACTCCCAATTTTTGCTTGTCTGATCTTCATAACCAAATACAGCGATCCTTAGCAGTGTGATATTCCAGCATGCTTTTTAAAAGATTCTGCAGGTGATGTTCTGATTTCATCTTCAATGGCCAGTCATGTTGCTTTTCAAAAATTAATGATTCTATTGAACAAGTTTTCTTTCTTGAACATAAGGCACCGCTCACATACTATAATGTACTCATTTTTATTGTTTATCAATTTTGCCTGACATGATTGCGTTCAATTAATTCAACTTTTCAGGACCTATTTCTCACAATAATGTAGAGCATTTGAGGGTGCATAAGGACCAGAAAATGTCCTACATTGTTGCCCGAAAAAATTGTGCGTGATTGAAATGGACTGGGCAGCAATGCTATGAATACTCATGTAGATTGTAGCGGTTCTTCTCCGAACAAATGATTTCCTCGCTGAGCCGTGCGCTAACTTTCCCCGTACGCTGCATTCGCCGACTTCCCTTTCTCGCTTCTCTCTCCCTATTTGTATTGAAGTAAATGAGAATCCTGCTTGATGAATAAAGACACAAAGTAAGCAGATACTGACTTCTACAAGTGGTAGCAGAGCGTCCTACGTCCACGCCATTTTGAACAACTGCGCCATGTTGACTGTCACCGAAAGCGAACCTGCCTCACCTCAAATCGCCGGAATCTCCGTGAAACCTCCTCCATTTTACCGAAAGTCCCCAGAGACATGGTTCCGCCAACTTGAGTCCCTATTCGCCCTCGCCAACGTTACGTCATCTCGGACAAGATTCCACCACGCCTTGTCCGCCTTACCGGAGGAGATCGCCTGCGACTTGGACCCCGATTTGACTCTTTACGACGACCTCAAAGAATCAGTATTGACATCCTTACGCGCCAACCGATTTCAACTGATCGAAGAGGCGCTCGCGTCTATCCAACTAAACGATCGGCGTCCCGCCCAGTTCGTTATGGATATAAAGAGGCGATTCTCTGAGGTCGAACTTAAGGCTGACGACGCCGTTATCAAATCTCGTCTCCTTTCTGCCTTGCCATCATCACTTCGATCGGCTCTAGTGGCACACGAAGACGTCGATATAGATACTTTTGCAAAGATAGCGGACAGCATGCTCGCCGTAACCGCTTTAGACTCGCCGTTCGCGGTTTGTGGTATTCAACGTCGTCGTCCTCCAAACTCAGCCTCCCGATCCGATTCTCACGATTTCGCACCACGACCATTTCACGCCAACCAACGCCCCAAGGTGTGTAACGCCCATATATATTATGGGTCTCAAGCTCGAAAATGTCGTTCGTGTCAGTGGCCACAAAAGACTGTACCCATGGTACAGAGAGGACAACAAACCCCGCAACAGTCACGAGCCCCATCGCCGTGATCAGGCCTGCACTCTGACTCTTTCTACTCACGCTCTGTCATCAAGCATGTCGTTCTTGATCGACAGTGGTGCCGAACGTTCCCTCATCCCTATCACGTACGTTCCTCGCACGCTCATTACTGCTTGCGACACGAAGTTGCTTGGAGTCAACAACCAACCTATTGCAGTTTACGGTCAATGTTCTCTGGATGTGACTCTTCGAAGCTTGCGCCGGGTATTTACCGTCAATTTCGTTATTGCCGATAGCATCCCCATATTGGGGGCAGACTTCATCACTTCAAGTGGTCTGCAGTTAGATATGCGTTCACGCCAACTGCACGATCCGCTCACAAGTCGTTACTCCGACCTCACACCGCTCCGTTCTTCTCCCATCCGCATCCGTGTCGTTGAAGTAAATTACCCTGAACTTGCTGACTTTCCAATCCTCCTTCATCCGCCAGATTATAACTGTGGTTCAATGGTTACGGTATCTCACACAATCGACGTTACTGGTGGTCCTGTGTCCTGCAAGGCACGCATTCTCTCTCCTATCAAATTTGAAGTGGCCAAATCAGAATTTGATAAACTTATGCAACTGGGTATTATTCGCCCATCCTCCATTTCTTGGGCATCCCCACTGCATGTAGTAAGAAAACCGGATGGTACCTGGCGACCTTGTGGTGACTATCGTGATCTAAATGCCATTACCAATCCAGACCGTTACGTAATTCCCAACATAGAAACATTTCACCACCGACTTCGAGGTGCACGCGTATTCTCAAAGATAGACCTTGTCAAGGCTTACTATTTCATCCCAATGGCAGAAACCGACATTCGGAAGACAGCAATCTGCACCCCCTTTGGTTTGTTCGAGTTCTTG
Organism: Prostheceraeus crozeri; assembly: GCA_907163375.1. Taxonomy (NCBI): domain Eukaryota; kingdom Metazoa; phylum Platyhelminthes; order Polycladida; family Euryleptidae; genus Prostheceraeus; species Prostheceraeus crozeri. Next base: position 655,699 of record CAJQUW010011204.1, read on the forward strand.
AGAATGCCTTTCGGACTAAAAAATGCGGCCAGCACGTTCCAACGTTTTCTTGATTCAATTTTTCGTGATTTACCGTTTGTTGTGACCTACATCGATGATGTCATGATCTTCAGCGACTCTCTACAGCAACACCAGCAACACCTAAGAACCGTGTTATCCCGGCTCACTGACCACAACTTCCGTATTCAGCCTGCTAAGTCCTCCTTTTCCAAAGACTCCATCGAATTCCTCGGTTTTCACGTGAGCGCTTCCGGTATAAGACCGTTACCTGCCCGCGTCGAATCATTGTGCACACTTCCAGCCCCGAATGACGAGAAGGATTTACGCCGTTACATAGGTATGTTCAATTTTTACCAACGTTGTATTCCTCAGTTCGCCGAACTTGTTGCTCCTCTCCGACAACAGCTATCTCCCGGCACATTTGCATGGTCAGAGGTGCACCAGCAAGCCTTCGAACAATTGAAATCTGCTTTGATGGCCTCCGTTACTCTCACTTTCCCAGCATCCAACGCCAACTTGACTATCACTGCCGACGCTAGTGCTCATGCCATTGGGGCTTGTCTGCACCAAATTGTTGATGGGGACTCTCAACCGTTATCGTTTTTCTCTCGCAAGCTGTCGGCTACCGAACGCAATTACAGTACTTTTGATCGTGAACTCCTTGCCATTTTTGCCTCCATGAGATGGAAAGAGTTTATACACGGTCATAATGTCACCGTTTTTAACGACCATCGACCCATCGTTGGCGCTTTCGGCAACACCAAACCCCGCTTCTCCGATCGACAGCAGCGACAGTTTTCTGTGATAACCGAATACGTTAAAGACATCGTGTATGTGGCTGGCCACGAGAACGTCGTAGCAGATGCTTTTTCTCGGCCCCCGGCATTACCTACCTCTGAATATACAATCTCAACGGTACAAGATACAGATAAAGTTTTCCCTATTGACCTACCAGGAATTGCTGATCGGCAAGCCAGCACTGACTTTGATCGCGACTCATTAAAAGTTTATCCAGTCGGCTCTCGGCAACTCTAGTGTGAAACTTCCCAGCCTAATCCCAGGCCTTTCATCCCAATAGATTTACGCCGCTCTATTTTCGATTCTTTGCACAATCTTTCTCATCCTGGTCGCAAAGCTACATTTAGATTACTCAATACACGCTATTTCTGGCCAAGGATGAAGACTGATATCGAAACCTGGTGCGCTGAGTGTCTACCTTGCCAACAAAGCAAAATCGGTCACCACATTAAGAAACCCCTCGGAGAACTGCCTCATCCTACACAACGCTTCACCATAGTTCACATTGACATCGTCGGACAATTAACGCCTCCTGACCTCGAACAACGCACCCGACCTCGCTACCTTCTGACCATGATCGATTCATACTCTAGATGGATTGAAGCCGAGCCTATCGCCGACATTTCAGCCGAGACAATCTCTAAAAGCTTCCTAAACACATGGATCGCTCGTTTTGGACACCCTCTGACCCTCATTACTGATCGGGGAACTCAGTTTCGTTCGGAATTGATGGCTAAACTCACTGAGTTACTCGGCATTCATCATATCCGGACAGTAGCTTACAATCCCAGAGCTAACGGATTGATCGAACGGGTGCACCACAATTTGAAGACCGCCCTCAAAGCGAGAGGAAAGTATTGGCTCGATCAACTCCCCATCATTCTTTTCGGTTTGCGAATATTTCCAGACGAAAACAATATCTCTCCATTCTCTACAATTACTGGTGAACAATCGCTTGGCTCTCAACGACATCAAATTGACAGAACTCTCTACTAAACTGCATGACATAATTCATCCTTTCCGTTTGCCTCAACGCCGATCAACAAAGACTTATCTACCGGACAGTCTGAATCATTGTACGCATGTGTGGCTTCGTCTTGACCGCGTGCGCTCTCCTCTCGAGGCCCCATACCAAGGACCCTACGAAGTCGTGCGTCGCGCTGCAGACACCTTTACAATCATCATCAAGTTCAAACCTGAAATTGTGTCCATCGATCGCCTCAAGCCAGCTGTGCTACGTCATATTTCTCCTGTTAGAGATACACAACTTAATTCTACAGCTCCGACGTCATCGTCTCCTGATCCCACTGTTTGTGACTCGCTTAGCCCACGGATTACTCGCTCGCACACGCGGAATCGTAAAGGTGCCTGTACACGAGACAGTGAAATTGCGACAGTAGTTATATTACCCAATCACAAAGCGTCTTTTTTCTTTCCGCGTCAGCGGTCTGAGAGACTCCAGACAATTTTCTCTCTACATGTAAACAGCCTCGTAATAATCCCGACCTATTTTATCTGACCTTCAGTTCTTCTGTCATAGTGTAATGGGACACGTAACTAAATTTGCGGAGGCAATTGAGGATTGTCCGACAGAATGAATCACTTATCAGTCGTCCGTATATCATCGGCTGTCTGACATCGTCAAATGAGATAGAGCAGTGGTCTATCTGAATGGAAGTGTCTGAAGGTGAGATGGAAAAAAAAGTGAGGAAGCCCTCAGAAGTAGAGTGTTTGATAGAACAATACAGGGAAAATCCCTGTTTGTGGGATATCAAAACGGAAGAGTATCGAAACCGACTGAAAAAAGACGATGCTCTGTCCAACATCGCTACAACATTCGGTACTTCTTCATCAGAGATTGTGCGAAAACTACATAATTTAAGGAGCCAGTTTTCAACCGAGTTCCAGAAACAGAAGATCGTAAAATCAGGAAGTGCTGCTGCTCCAACATCGAAGTGGCAATATTTTTCACGCCTTGAATTTCTTCGCGATGGAGTGGAAGCAAGGAAGTCAACATCAAATTTATCGACGGTAAGTAGGCCTACATGTCATAACAACAAATTTACATAAGTTTTTATTATTCTACCTTAATTTCATAGTCATAACTTTTTTCAATACTATTTCCTTGGTTAACCTTGACTTAATGAATACCGGTAGGCCTACATGCGTACATGTATCATAATTAATTAACACTCCGCACTATTTTTTCTTTCCCATCATGTTTGGATCGCAAAAAATATGAAAAGAATAAGATGGCTATATTAACTTGCAGTGATCAATGATCATATATTCATAGTCGCAATACATTTGGGCCTAGAATATATATAACACGTAAATAAAGACGTCATAAAACTTACATTCCTACATACTTCCATACCAATATGTTTATATTTCAGTACAGCGATATATACATGCACGTATTAATATATTAAAGTATATTTATGTATAGTAAGTTTCATCATTGGCCATATGATATTTTGTGATTTGCTTTAAGAAATAAAAGAAAACAAGGCCAATAAATAGTACGTTATTCTGACAATATTTCGATTTTCTCATCATCAACTCAAATGAATTTCTTTATTTTTAATACTTGTATATTAGTATTACATGTATTATTAATGTTGTTTTTATCATTATTATTACATACGTTGCTTCTATTTAAAAGTATATTTTTGTACATATTGTCATGTGTCAATACATGTAACGAAGTATACGATCAAATAAACAAGTAAAGTAATAAGATGTATCGCATCTAACACAGACTACATACATGTACAATATACATGTACGAGTATGTACAGGTATGCCTAAGTGTAGATATTCACTACTGTTTCATTTTCAGGTGAACAATACATCAGTAACAAAGGAAGTGTGTCAGGATGTTCAAGGAAAATCTTCGGAAGGTAGTGGTCAGTCAAAGAAGAAACGGCGAAGAGAGGAATGCGATTCTGAGCTTATGGAGAAGGCTAAACGCGTGCTCTGTTCTGAGCCAGACGAATTCGACATTTTCGGAACATTTATCGCTTCCGAATTAAGAGGTCGTCATCCATGTGCAAGAGCAGCTCTAAAAAAGAAGTTATTGCTAACTATAACGGAGGTACCTGACCTTATTGATGCCTCTACATCAACTTCGAAACAATTTCCTGATCTGAATACATCATTATCGAATGTGTATTCGTTGTTGAGCGATTTTGATTATCCTGAAAATTTTTAACAATACGAAATGTGACAAGGAAATGTATTGTTTTTCTGATGGTCGGAATGTGGGAATTAGGCCTAATGATGTGTTTAATGAATATGCGTAACATAGATGTAAATGTCGGCTATATGTGAATAATTTCATTTTTTTACATGCGTTAACATACTATTTACAAGGATTATTAACACATACGTCGTATATACATGTAGTATATAGTATACCAATGAAATGATAACTTTGTTTAAATTATAATGATAATAACACATTACATATACACATGTATCTCACTTTAATAACTATTCCATATTCAGTGGTCAAGTAGATTATTATTGTAAGTAGAAAGTATAATAGAATAAACATCGGTGGTATCGATACAACAGTTCATACAAAAATAAAATCAATTGAAGACTTTCTTTTTAACAACAGATGCATGTACATGTATATCAAATGGATCATATGAGTTTATACTGCCACGACAATTCACCACAAGGTGACACAAAGTAGTTCTTCAGTTCTTCACGAATAGCTGATGCTTCATTTGAGTATCTGTTGCTGCCTTGAGAATCAAGGGACAGGAAACTGGAGGTTGGCTGTGGTTCATCTCGCCAAGTAGCCGGAATCAGACTACCTTCCTCGTCAAAGTGATCCACTAAACCGGATTTCTTCAAATGCGACGGTTTTGAAAGGAGAAAATTGTGGAGAGTACATGCCGCCATAACTATTGACTCACATTTCTCGGGATTCAGAAGTAGGGGCCTTCTGAAAACCCTGAAAACTTGACTCAATAAACCAAAAGCGTTCTCCACGCATCTCCGTGCGCGAGACAAACGGTAATTAAATATACGGTTTTGAGCTGGTTGATTACGAAATGGATAAGGTTTCATAATATTCGTACGAAGAGGAAATGCGTCATCAGCAACAATTACATAAGGTACAGGCATTGTACCTTCCGGGAGACACTCCTTCTCTGGCAATTGTAATTCCTCACTTTCCAAAACTTTGGCAAGTGAGCATCGCGAAAACACGCCACCGTCAGATATGCGGCCATTGCAACCGCAATCGATATAAATAAATCGATAGTTCGCGTCAACCAAAGCCAGCAACACAACACTATGCTCATGTTTATAGTTATAATAATAACTACCAGAATTGTATGGGGCCTGCATGACAATGTGCTTCCCATCCAGAGAGCCAATACAATGGGGGAAATTCCATTTTTGAAAATAGTCTTTCGATATTTCCAACCAATCCCCGGGAGACTTGGGCATCTGTATGTAGAAAGACATTTTATTATTAGGTATTTATATATTCCCAAGTACTTAAACATCTTACCGCCAAGTTATTTTCCTTTAAAGATTTATATATCGCTAGGCAAACTTCAGGAATGAACCTCGAAATCGTACATTGTGACATGCAAAAGAGGTAAGCCAACGAAGAGTAGGAATCGCCCTATAAACAAATAGGAACACCAATTACATGTACTTCGGCAAAAGTTAACTAACTCGTATAATCATGAATACAAATTATATGCAGAGTTACATGTTTATATTTTAAAAGTATGAATGGGTCGTAAAACTTAAAATGCAAGAGCATTCTAACAAAAAACGTTTGTGGATGCTTTTACCCGCACAAGATTAGGTCTGAAACAAATGGCACATGTATTTGATTTTTAGATGTCCACAAAAATATAATTGGGTCACGAGTATGTATATTGACCCCTGAACGAAATTACCGGTATGTCCGAAATTTAAAAGTCGTTATTAGACTTCTGATCAAATTGGATAATCACTTTAAATAATGTTTGATCCGATTCGATTTGCGAATCAATTTTCGTATCGGATTATCTGATTTGGAATGAAGTTAAGATTACATATGATAAAACATTATAGTCCGATTACCCAGCTGTGTATGCCTCATACCTAAATTGAGAGATTTGTTGGGACAAGTTACCATCATAAAAGCATTTCATGATTTAATGATTCCCCTCTGGGAAATACATCTAATTAAGTACTTGGTAAATATACGTACGTCTATAAAGTAAATAGTTAAATCTAGCTTACCTGTGGCCAGGAAACGTAGTGTGGTAGCCAGTTTTTCCTCAGCTGGAATCGCTGCCCTCATGATGGTGTCTTGTTTGGTTATGGATGGGGCTACCAAAGTTAAAACTTCCTCAAACTGTGTTGGGGTCATTCGCAAAAACATCGTAAATTCGGGAGGATCTTCTAGCCGAATTTCGTTGAGCAAGTTGTTATACGCTCCCAATTTATCTCGCCTCAAAATCCACTCACGAGTCCAACATGATCGGGATCTTCTCTTCTTCCCTGATTCACCTGCATACACAATTGCTGCCGCCGCTAACTTCTGTCGGTTCATGTTTACTGTCCTATTGTACATGGGCTTGTAAGTTTTATTACAGTATGTGTCAGAGAGAAACGAGGAGAAAAGAAGGTCAGAAACTCATAGAGGTCAGACAGAGTTTAAGTACTTGCGACACGTGTTTATTTCAGTGCATGTACACAGCCTCGTAATTCTGTCAGCCATAACTGTCGCAATTTCACTGACTCGTGTACAGGCACCTTAAGTCACTTACGTTCGCTGACAATGTTTGAGTCCACAGATCTAATAATAATATAAGATCTAATAATTAGATCTGTGGTTTGAGTCATTGGTTTGACTTGGCAGCTCCGCAGTCTGGGGAGGGAGTATTGTAGCGGTTCTTCTCCGAACAAATAATTTCCTCGCTGAGCCGTGCGCTAACTTTCCCCGTACGCTGCATTCGCCGACTTCCCTTTCTCGCTTCTCTCTCCCTATTTGTATTGAAGTATATGAGAATCCTGCTTGATGAATAAAGACACAAAATAAGCAGATACTGACTTCTACAAGATATACGCGCCGTAACTGAGATTTCTAAAACATCCTTCACAAGCATTGTTCAATGGAAATTCAAAAGTCGTAGTTCTGACAATGCCAAATGGCCTGCACAGAACCATTGTCTGCACATTGTCAAACCACAGGATGACATAGATTTCCATTGGACAATGTGATTATTATGCTGATCTGGCGTGCGGCAATGACAATAGATACTCATGCGCTAACTCGCATTCTTGTCTATGTCATTGGCGCACTTCAAACCCAACAATCATGCATTGATACAGTCATCATAATTACGCGCTACATTGCTGCCTCCATTTTTTCACTTTGTACCATAGCTATATCACACGCAATATCTGATGCTGGATTTCATTTCAGCTACAAGTCACGGATATGATGATGGAAAGTAAATGAGAGAAGTTTGGCCGGTCGGTAGGTTCACTAAAAGTTATCATCAAAATACAACAAGTCTTTCCTTTTTCTAACGAGTCCTCTGACAGATTTGCAAAAACTTTCACTATTACTATTGCAAAAAGTTTACTTTTTGCCCCACGATTTCCATTATTGGGCTTTGTTGAAATAAGCGCATTATTATTACTGTCACACTCACACAGATGGACTGTGATTTGAAATCAGCTTGTAGACGCTATAGATACCATGGAGTAAGTATGTTAGGTAGAGTGGTAACTCCGCATTTATTAAATCCCCAATGTGTATACACTTTCGATTTTATTAAATGAACTCAAAGGAGATACAGTTGGAATTGTTTCCAAATGTGAGATGTGCACATTTATGCAGTTTTGAAATTAAATTGCAACGGAATTGATGATCATGATAGCATAAAGCAGAAGGAATTATTGTATTTTTCTGATCCTGCCTGTCATGCAAGCATTGGAGCTTGCAAGCTATATTTGTTAAATAAGAAATTCGATTACTTTCATACTCAAGCTCAAGAGTATTTTCTTAAGCTTAATCATATCACAGGCAACCTGCCACTTGCAGAGCAAAATCACATAATCAAAGACAATGACTTCATTTAACTTTGAAAGATGTAAGCTCCACATCACTATTCAGATTCAAGAAATGAAACATGAATTTAGTGAATCATAAAATCATGCCGGTGAAAATTGAATTAAAAACTTAAATTTCAGCCAAGAGAGCTCGAATAAGATCTCGACTTTTTCATGAAGACTTCCATTATAATACGGATCATCAAATTCCCTTGATAATCAGCTTCATTTCCGCATAGTTAGGATGCTTATTATCAATATTCATTCCTTTTGATATCCAACTTGTTTCATACTACTTATATAGGAGAGTCATCTCGGTAGTATATAATTTGGCAAATTTTGATTTTTTTTCAAAAATGCGCAAATAATTTTTTGGACCCCGGGAACGTAATCTCCGCAAAAAAGTGAATCTTTTCATATAAAAATTTTTACTGTATACAGATACTTTTTTTGAGTCGACACTCTACCTATATATCCCTACTCTATGATAGATACCGGTACTTGTCGGAGATATCTTATGCCCGCGATATCGTGCATTTTCATGTAGTTAATTTGCATTCTACTCTGCCGTTGATGGAGACGAGAGGATATCGGAAGACGAATCGAATCGATATCGGAAGACGAGAAGATCGGATATCGAAGTAGAAGGAACATCCTCCGCAGTTTGGCTGCCTCTGTAGTGTACATGTTGTGATTTACCAAGTACAAATACATGAGATCGTTTTAATGAATCTCAGATAGCTCTTTCATTTCCTCATCTCATTCATGTAAATTTAGCACTCTGAACAAAGACAGAACAGCAGAGATCATGTTGCAGAAGGCAGGCAGACAATAGTAATGCTTCTTCTGTGTGCACAAGAGAATCTGTCGCAAGAACGATTCAAATTCTTATCATTCATATACAAGCGGCGAGAATGTGCTCATGGAAAAAGGATGCGTCAGATTTAACGGCAGTAATGATACTTGTCCGCAGCTACTACATCAAGGAGTTGTGCAATTTATTCTTTCATCATTGATTTGTTTAATAGACGTTGTCATCGCATCATTCACAACCTTTCCTCAATTGTACTTGTGAGCTGTTTCATCCTTCTAAGATAGTTTTAATAAATTATAACATAAAACTTTTTCGCAACGATCAAATTCACATCTCCTGCATCATGTGATTTCAAACGTTTTCTGCGTTTAAATCAATCGAATTCTCAGACACTGAGAAAGTGCTCTACATTTCCCATTAACACAATAACTTTCGTGAACTCAAATAGATTTTTTCGGGTGCCACTTGAAGACAGTGATAATGATAATCAGCATTTCTCTATTTTTCTTTGAACCGTAGTGACGTGACTTTTTATTTACATTTACATAAAAGAAACACTTTTCTTGTCTTGTGCACATAGATTTGCTAGAATGATTGCCATTATCATGCGTTCATCAATCGCAAATCAATGAGTGACAAATAGGTAGGTTTTCGAAATCAAATCATATCAAACTCTAAGGAAATTACTTAGACTGACATGACAATTTGCTTGCTTCTGATGACCATCTAAGAACCATTATTCTGATTCAGGAAACCAAGTATCCGTCTGAATCAACGAAGAGTATATTGTTGCATGTAACAATATGCGTGGCCGTCGGAGTCTTTTGATGACTGACAATCTAAACCTTGTTTCGAAGTAACAGATAGCATGAGTATCACTAAAATAAGGTTCTATTTCTGATGAAATACATGTAGGTCTTCATAAAAAATCGATAATGGTCGTGAAACTCAGTTAGAAACACATAGAAAGTCTCGAAATAGAATTTAAGCGATCAGAATGATAATGAATATGTGCCTTATCTAAAAGCAATCTCTCTGCCAAAATGTTAGCCAAGAAAATAAGTCAACAGTTCCAGTTAGTCAAAGGAGGCCTTAATTTGAATATCTGTAAATTGGTCTACTTTTTATCCGTCGGGGTTTAAGTGAAGCAGAGGCAATTGACTTTTCAGTTAAAACAGTGTCCTTTTAGAATGTTCAAAGTCATCTTTTAAATTGGATATTGAGGCTTTCCTTTTGGGCAAGTTTATCACGAACACTTTCAATGTGCATTCTGACTTAACCGCTTTGCAGTTTTAAATTCTGTCAGCATTTTCGTGCATCTACTCGATTTCATTCTGCGTCAGTGAGTTCGTGGCAAAACATAGTACAAATGGATTTACTTCATTAGAACGCTTTGCGAACACTGATACAGGCATATTTGCCCATTTTCATGCTTCACTTAATTTCGTTCGCTATATTGATGAAGAATGATATAATATTGTCTAAGCAAATAGCAGCCATCGATTTTGCAGAATCTCCAATATGAAGGATTCGCTTCCTTTGTGACTTTGCGCAATTCGTCTGCTTCTTCTTCTCAGGAAATATTGCCCGATCAACAATAGATGTCGTGACAGTGGAAATCAGTGACGTCCGCGCACCTAAGACATCTTAATGGAATTTTACGTCGATGATTCTATTTCGTGGTCAATCAGTTTTTTGTCAGCGTTAAATTTGAAGCTTTTATGATTGTGAGCGGTTAATTGATTAATTGACTAGCAGCTCACTGAATCTAAGGTATTTGTCGAAATTAAGCTCGACAGTCTCTCAGGGAAAACTGAGATGGCTTCGGTTGTTGTTTGGGGATTTTTCAGTGCGGTCAGTGCAGTTTTTGGTAATTTGTTGAAACAAAAATCAGACAAGAATTTTACCCACATTTTCATCGCTTTCTAGTGATTTAGGCCACTTATTACGTGAATCGACAACTCCAAAATCTGCTTTGATTTGTGAAATAGGCATTGATTTGCGCGTAGAGCATTTTTCGGTTCCCGTAACCTCCCATGCCTTTGAGAAAATTACCGCACGAATCGTGCATACATGCGTGCATCTATACATAGAAATATCACAGGTCATAACAATCACTATTATATTTAGGACAAGAACATTATATTGATAGGAATAATTATACCCAATGCATACTTCGGTCATTTGAAGTAGTTGTCATTAAATCGTTGATTCTCTAATTCCTTTTATTGATTGACTCAATTTAATTAGTTACTTAATGTTTAGTTACTTAATGTCATTTTCTGACCAATGCAAAAATCAAAATACATTGCTAGCTGATTGAAGCACTTTTTGATGAACAATGCTAAAGCCGATACCTCAATAACTTGAAGAAAATATAAGAAAAATCTATACAACTTGAGAAAAGGCAATTGACGAAATTAGGTCTGAGTCATTTTTACTGTCAAGACATTGTGTACGTACGCACGGATTTTAAGATGGGGCATTTTATCAATGAAAAGATTGTATCTCTTGGAGCTCTTTTTAAAGTTCGACAGTCAAATACTGTTCCAATTGATTGTGTTTTTGTTTATGATCCCTACCTATTTTAGCTATAAGTCGCAATGATGTGAACTTTCCGTTGTCGTTTGAACCTCAAAGCTATTATTTGAGAACAACAGGCATAGAAAAAAATGTAGCTCGCATCTGCAGTTGATGTTGGTCATGTCGGCCTATAATTAAAGAAAAATATGTAGTTATGTTTTGCGAGTCTTTAACACTGTGTAATCTGACAGAACGAATCATGAAGAGGCCACTTGATTGGTGTGAAATGATAGATTTTTTTTCTGTGTAACAGAGCAGATGTGAGAGGGGCCCTCAGAATAATCACTCTTGGATTATTGATAAGAAGTATTTGAAAAGGCAAAAATTTGAAAAATGTCGTTAGTTGTGCATATCTCTCAAGTGAAGTAAAAATTAAATGCTCACCTATCGTTGTCACTTATTTGGCTTCAACGTAGTAATGATGCTATAAGCATTTCATTGAAGTTTGAGGATCTCTACACATTCCCGGTGTACTACATGTCTGTATGTCTGCGGAGGTTCTACATAAGGTCTGCACATGTCATGAAGAGCACGTCCGGATGACTGTCATGCTTCAGCTTAAGTCAGTATGTCATGGATTAACCCAACCGCTCTTTTTAAAATCAATATTCAAAATTCTTATACCCATGTTGTTAGTTAGCGCGGTTACAAACAGAGATGAATGAAGAAGAAAAGCGGTGAGAGGACTGGCCAACCCCCGTTATCGGGGAACTTATGCCATTATAATAAATCAGATTGTTGTTGTTAGTCAGCAGTGTGAATTGAAAACACACTGAACAACATCACGTCTACTTATCAAAGGAACTGTGAATCCTGAAATTTGAAACAATGCATGATACGTCTGTGCATTAACAAAGTCACTCAACTTCTGCTCGTGCTTACACTGAATTGATGAGAAAAATTATGTCTTCTGTTGATTGTCTTATGACTCATTGGTGAAAACTTATATAACCGATAGGAAAGTGCATCATCAACATGCGAACTTTGATCAATCATTCTCCTGTGAAAGTTCAGATCATCATATTTGATGTGTTACGCTCATTATTAGGTTGGAATTAAAATTCCAGAGCATTGCATCGTTCGTCTCAGGTATGATTAACGACACAATGTACATGTGTAATTGTCTAAAATCAAACTTATTCTTTAAGTGTGTCATCGTCTATTTTTGTGTTATCAAAAGAATGGGGGATAGGATAGCTCGGTTGGTTAAGGACATCACGTTGGGTTCTACATTAGGAAGTACTGCGGCTTTCACATTAGGTTACGAACCCCAACCTGGTGAGAGGTGCGAGTTCGTGAAATCTTCCACAGTCCCTACCGTTTTAGCATGGCTTTGCGCTTCGGTGGAGGTATTAGTAAAAAATGCAGATATATGGACAACATGCAGCGATGATGTCTTTAATGTGCAAAGTACATAGTTCGTGACTGGCTGCAATCAATATCGCTAAGTTGTCAGAAGCAAGAACTGATCATCCACTTCTCCAGCAAACTTTATTATGTTCAGCGGTGCACTCTAAAGTCAAGGCATGATATGAGCGGAATGTAAGTTTGGAACGTTACAGGGCTAGGTTGATGGCGGCCGATTCCAACTTTTCCTGTGTACTGCTCGCAAGTTCTTGATCGTCTAGATTTTATATTGTTTTCATAACCTGTTCAAGTTTGCGAACTGTGAAAGAACTTTAATGCTTTTATTGCATTCCAGATGCTCGGCTGTGCCAATTTGATCTCCCAGAAACGTGTCTTGAAATTCGTCCTTCAATGCCAATGTCCAGCAACTGGTGGATTTGGGAAGCACGCACAGAAAGGTGGATCTCATGGTTTTGCAGGTGATAATCTATTTTATCATGTTGTGAAAGTCATATTCGCAGGTGCTAATATAGTGGCAAAAAACATGAGCATGTCCTCAAATAAATTTTGAACGGACATATTCTTGAGAAAATTGTGGAGTCTTCTAGGGTTGATGTGTCAAGTAGCTTTGAATTGACCGGACTAAATGCAGTTTCGGTTGAATTCGATATATGTATATATGTATGTATACATATATATGTACATATATATATCGAATTTGATATGTGCTATTAGCAAGTTAGTGAAATTTCGACGGGCATTCATTAAAATTAGCCATTCAGGTCTGTCCCAATTTTTCAACTGAGGATGCAACTCAATATGTGCTTATTCTGTTTAATAAATGCCCTTGAATTTTAGCATTTCGGATGCAAAAAGACTTCTTTAGGGATTAAAGGGGCACTGAATCGTCCACCACTCACCCCTCTTCCATCTCGTGGCGCTTTTTTTTCCATTCTTTGATTTTTTTGAAACAGAGCCGTTATGCTATGAGACAAAACCTAATGGCATAATAATAACCATTCGTTTTATTGGAATGAAGGTGCTGACAAGGCAGAATGATTAATATAATTAGATGAATAAAGCTATTTACAATAACCAATCAAAGATGAACTAAAACGCTTCGTTTTTTTTGCAACTGGAGATCACCGGTTGGCTTTGAATGGCTAGTAACCAGAGTGTAAGTTTCAAACATCTCGCACAGGATGATCGTTACTCTTAATTTAATAAGTTTGTGCAAGTTAAATGTTTAATAGTGGAGATAGAAACGCTAGAGCATTCAGAGAAGTTTCCATATAAACACATTCGGACATTTTGCAAGCACATGCATTAAAATTGAACGAGCTTGTGCTATGTAGCGCTGCATAATCAAAGCAAGTGGGCAATGAGATATTTTGAGATGCTAGGAAATTAACATTCATTTGGAAACCTTTTTAACAATGATATTAGCATTCAGTTCTTTTATTGAGACGTACTTGTCTTACTTCATTGCAGACGTCATGCACACATATCTCGCCTCCGCCGGTTTGTCATGCTTGGGTGTGTCCGAATTCTCCGCTTTGAGAGCTGAAGTGAATATCTCAGAACGCGCTCACCTTCATCTTCTGGAAATACAACGAAAGTGGAAGCAGAAGTGACAACTGTAATTTTGACGCAATCGATCTTCCGCCTTTAGATCCAATTGCCTTAGAATAAGAGGACACCAATCTGTCCTTCGTGGGATATGGATTCCTTGTCAACGTGTGAACTATTCGCAGTTGAAAGATCAGACGATCACCTTCTCTTTGAGAATTTGTGCCTGCCGATGTTGGTTGAATCAGTCAATCGACAATTCTCTTGTGTCAAATTACTGAATTACCTCCCACGTGATGTTTGGAGCTCTTCCGGCGTATTGATTTTTGTTTTGTTTTGAATGAAAAGCGATGAAAATTCGTCTCGAATATATTTTACGAATTTTGCCCGCCAATGATCTTTCTTATTATATTGTATTTATTTTATGATTATTTCAATGATGTTTGGTCAGTGAAATACGACAAAATTCTATTAAACTGAAGTATTTGAGATCCGATCTCCTTTTCTATGTCTGCATCATGTAATTTCATTGAATTTCATCACTCGTATCTGTTAAACACAAGAAAAGTATTTGATAACAAATTTTGTTTTCCATGTGAATGTCATGTACAAGACTTAATCGACTTTGTCGAAATTTAATTTATCTATCAATCCAATCTTAATTATGGACAAATAGCGAATTTTTTGATTTGCGTACATTCATTTACGCATGTAGGCTTATCCTGACTAACTTGTTTTTTTCTGAGATTACTGGTTTTTTCCGGTTGTCTGAGATTACTTTAGACCATTAAGAGATCATCAGATTACTTTTTACTGCTCGTCGCAAAAAACATGTTATCGAAGTGCGAATAATTTAATCGTATAATATTATGTTGTTATAGGTAACTTTCGCTTATACTGAGAACAAGTAGGCCTACCATTCATGCATTTTCATTCATAAGTTGACCAAATAATGTCTGACGATCAAAACCTGAACCAACTGGTACAGAGACGACAGCCACCGTCCCATCCCCGACGGCCGACTTTTGATAAGCCGACCACCGGCGCGGCCCCGGCCGGTTCCGACCTTGGTATTCACACCTGAACTGTAGACGGTACTTGACTCAGGTCTGTACATAAACTTCTTGAGTGGTTCGACCACAGTCTGCAACTATAACTCGCAAGGCTATCTGTGACCGAGTTTATTTTGCATGCTTTGAGCTTGAGATCATCTCGCTGCTCATGTCTATATGCTAAATATTGTAACAATATTACTTACATCTAAGGAGACGCTCAATAAGTCCTGATAAATTTAACTACTCATCTAACCGTTATTTTATGCTTTCAGTCTCGATATGAAAATCATAGCTTTGAATTATTTGATGTAATCAATATTTAAGAGAAAATACTGAGAAGAATCGTTGCCGAACTTTCCATTTGCTTTAATTCTCAATGTTCTGTTCCTTGGTCAGAGAAAGACATCGTGTTCGACTCTATTACTGCCTGGCATCCACTGTGTTTTCATCCTTAGTTCTCAGGTTTCCATTTTAATGAAAAAAATAATGATGGAGCTCTGAGACGTGACGTAATGGCACCGACGCATTATGAAGATGATTTTTTAGAGGGAGTAATTAGAATTGAAGATGCCTGGAAATTGTAGAATGCTGCTCGAAGATTATGTTACTGTGTAGACCTTAATTAGCAAGAATCAAATGTAGGTGCATTGAATCCTTAAAGAAATATGTTGATGAAATGAAATTTTGAATTATTACTCAATTCCACCGGAAAGACGAGCGATGAGAATCGCATTGCATTTCACATGATGTCTTTAACATTACATGCGCATTTATCAAATCATGTTAATATGCATTTATTAAAGGATTACCGGGAAATGCGTGTAATTTTTGATTTTCTTTTTGCTATGCTCATCATTTCAAGTGCTGCAATCAATGGACAGTTCAAATAAGGCATTATTTTAATTATGATTTAAATGTTTGATTTTGATCCTCTACAGTACTGAATTGATCGACAGTTATTCTCGGAGAATGACACTCATTCTGTGCGATTAATAACAATTAATTCGAATTTATAGAAAATGGTTTGAAAAAGTTGATATAGTCAATGTTGAATATTTTGTTACAGCCACACAAGGAAAGCGAAGTATTGTAATTACATCTTAAGTTTATCGTTTTTGTGGATTATTGGCTAAAACATACAAAGGCCAGTAAACCAAAATGAAGAGGAACTGACTTCTCATACCGCATCGACTGAAATCACATATATATTAGCTCTTCAGTCGTTGTGTCAGAATACAGAATGTCATTAAATGTTTACATATTGCAGTGTGTCCGGTAAAAGTGTGAAAAAAATGCAAAGTATTCAATGTTCAGAATTTGCTGACCTAGAGACATTCATTTTTACTGATGATCAATTAATATGGCTAACTCACAAGAAATTAGTGTACTTTATACAGAAAACTATCGAACCGTTTCTTTCTCATACTTATCGCTAGTATCATGAGTCATAACGCAGTGATGATCGCACTGACAGTATACCTACAGGCAATACTCTCTGACTGCAATGCGGTGGGATATTTTTGAAATTATTTTCATGTGTGTTGGATTATGCCAAGTTCACATCTTGTGAATTGAGGTCAAAAGTGTCATTTGGGTTTAAGGAATTCATATGACATTGCCTCTACACTCATTTGATGTATAGCACAACAACATCATGCAAGTATTTCAATACTGTCTTATACTTGTGTCCAAAAAAATCGGAAAATGGGAAAGTGACGCTGATGTATCACAATCCAATTAACGTTATACAGGGCATACATTTGGCGGAAATCCTCCAAAAATTTCCGCCAAGAAAGTACGTCTACATGTATATCAATTGTAGAAACGGACATAGATGCAAGTGCCCACCTATGTTAGTTCAGGTTCATTTGAATCAATATAGCTGGACCTAATGAGTAAGTTACATATTTATAAATGTGAATTTGGTCAGTTGGGTAATTGAATCTGAAATTATTTGTAGCATTTATGTGAAAATGCTTTGTAAAAATTTGTGCGGAGCGTCTTCAAGAAAATCATTTCCCCATGAACGAAGCTCTTTCCTAGTAGAAGGTTCACTAACTGATACAACTATAAAATCTCGATCCCCTGATTTCACTAAAGTAATAAATGACATCATTTTTGGCTCCTTATGAAAGCCTTCAATTTCGGGTCAAGTTAAATACCTGTGTTTAATAACAAATAACTCACCACCTTACTCCAAAATCTATTCATAGACTATCGTTCTTACTTAGCAATAAGCCAAAGCTGCAATGATGTTGCGAATTCATCATGCATAATGTGTAGTGTGATCGTATAATACAGCTATACGCGATTAGGAATGACATAGGTTTGCTTCAGTTGTTTGTGCCCACATTAGCCTCTTTCAGAGGTTCAACTGTTCTTGTTTTTTACATTGACTTGTCATAGCATAATTAACTATTATTCTATTGCATTCGATTTGAAGCTTTTGATGATAATCCTTTTTGTTTTAACTCAAATGTGATACAGAATCAAGCAGATATACACACACTTGATAGATAAATGAAGAAAAAAATCACTCAATTGCCGGAAATGCTGAAAATAATTTCCGTCAAAACGTAGCGATTGGCGGAAAAAGCCCTGCACATAATCTACTAATTGATTATTGATGCATGAGGCAAGTCTATTAATTTGTCATAAGGCTATTATCACTAGCCTACGTCTAGACCTAACGTTTGTTGTAAATATACCACGTAATAAAGTATTCAATGATACTTTGTTGCACGTATATTAGATAGCTTAACTAATGTGCATTCACTTAACTTGAATGTGATGCTACTACGTGCTTAGTTTCAAGCCATAATAGTTTACTACTTTTGCGATTATCATCTAATGTCATTCGATTTGCTGTCACCATCCATCGGTTATGACAATGAAATAAAAGCATTTTGCAACAGTATCTCACAAAATGAGATTACACGATGAGCGGAATCGGAATAGGATAGAAAAGTAATTTATACGGCAAATAATGCGGTGAAGTGACTGATTAATTATTTATGATGATTTTGAGTAAACAAATACTGATTATTCTTAATTGGCTTCACTTTCAGCCCTTTCTTAATCGAATCTACTCATTGTTCTTAAAGATAAGTAGGAAAAGCTGTCGCAAGAGTATGAAGTGGGCTAAGGAAAATTGGCCTTCGACCCACGGCATGGGATTCACGATTCACATGACCGAAGCATGATTTCTGATGACAAATTTTTAATTTTCTGTTTAGGCATCCATGCCTTATATCAGAGACAGACAACCTCCGGCCCGTGCTACTTTTCTCTCCGGTCTGCAGGTTGCTTATCAAATGATATTTCGTCTGGGCCGACAGACGCGTGTATAATTTGTGCTTCGACTCCCCGGAATACTTTTTCACTTCTAATTCGACATGTGAAACTTTTATCCACAGACCATTTTTGGCTATTCGTTGCGAGTTAACCTGAGGTACCTGACGACTCAAAAAAAAATCTGTATATATTGAAAATTTTTGTATGGAAAGATTCGTTTTTTGCGGAGATAACACTCCTGTGGTCAAAAATTTATTTGAGCAGCTAAATTTTTGCAAGTTATCAATACTACTGACATGAACACGATATACAAGTAGTACGAAACATGTTGGATATCGAAAGGAATGAATATCTGCTAACAAGCATCTTCAATCTTCATTTCTGATCGTGCTTTCTTGGCTGAAATTTCAAGTTTTAATTCAATTTTCATTGGCACTAAATGCATGTTTCATTTCTTTAGTCTGAATATTGATGTAGATCCATTTACATCTTAAAGTTAATTGAAATCATTGTCTTTGATTATGCTATTCTGCTCCACCAGTGGCAGGTTGCTTGTGATATGATCACACTTAAGAAAATGCTCTTTGGTTGAGCATGAAAGTATAATAGCAACCTATCGAATTGCTAATTTAACAAAAATACCTCTCCAAGGCTGTCATGACACTGAGGATCTGTAAAATACTTTTATTCCTTCCGCATTACTGTCATGCGGTCCGTCAATTCCGTGGTAATTTCTTCAAAACTCCATAAACTTGCACACCTCACATTTGGTAACAATACCCAACTTTGTTCAACTCGAGTTCATTTAATAAAATCGAAGCTGTGTACACATTCGAGATATAATAGATGTTTAGTTGCTACTCAACCCAATATACCTACTCTATGTGCACAGTGTTTAAATACGAGTATGATACAGGCCTACTTTCATCGTCATTCGTGTTTGGAATTTTAGATACTCTTTTATGTATTAAGTTTGTTGCGTCTATTATTTCGTCTTCCATACTTCATTTTGTGATAATATTTTTTTAACTTCTACCCTAATAAAACTTCGGATGAGTTGAAAAAATACGTTTCTACGTTTGGGCGAACATTTGATACATTTCGATAAACTTCTAGAAAATTTTGGTGTGTAATCTGCTGTCGTTGCCGTATATTCATCCATCAACTCTCCGCCTTCGTCGGTTCGTTATTTTTGGACGTCACTCATGTTTTTTGAATTGTAGGAATGGAATATGGAATCCTTAAATTAATGCACAGTCATTGCATTTGATGAATTGTTAATAGGTTGAACTGGTTGGAAATTAGTCAACTGAAGTTAATCCACTCGATCCACCAAGCAACTTTCCAGGAAATTTTGGCCCACCAAGATTCAGGACATCTACTGGACTTACATGCGCCAAGAGATTTATTACAGTGCTTATATTTTTATGTCTGTGCTCGTTCCTAGCAATTAGGCTAAACGGCATTAATAATTATTGCTTGCTTATGGATATGTGTCATTTTCAGGGCTTGCTCCATCGGTTTCCTGGATTCGTATGGGTACGGATGTGTGGATGCAGCCACGTGTGTAACGTGTTAACAAGACAATTATCGTCTTCGACGAAAAACATTGACACACGTGAAAAGTCTTCATCGACTTTGAATGCTGTTATAAATGAAACGGAAAAGGATCTTCCGAAACCTCCTGGAGAGGATGAGTGCTGTATGTCCGGCTGTGACAATTGTGTGTGGTTGACTTACACAGATAATCTCATTCGTCATTTTGAAGGTGACAAGAATGCTGCAGCGGACACAATAATTCCCTTGCTAGATCGTATTGATGACTTCAGTGTACGTGAATTTATCAAATTAGAGCTAAAACTTAGAAACAAAATCTCGAAACCGAAGTGAAGGCAAGCGGTGGAGAATTAACAATTTAAAGTCATTTTTTATCGGAAGTTGCTCATATTCAGATTATTTTTCTATTACTTCTCTTATTTGTCTGAAAGAAAGTCATGAGGCTTCTTAGCAGTAGTATAGAGATTTTGAAATATTTGCTAAAGTTGATGAAATTAGTTGAGATTGCCGAAAAATGTGAAAATCAAAATGATTTGTTTCTAAACTTTTACTTTGGCGATGTTGTAAATTTCGTAGTGCCTTGTCGCAAAGTCCTCATTTTATTAATACTTGCGAATGCATAGTCTGCATTTGAATTTTACTTAGATGTGAACAACAGTCCCTGTTAGTGTTTTCGAGTGAGGAAATGTCTTTGTTAGCTTTAACGTCCACTTTTTTTTGTAGATACACGCGACTTATTTCCATATCAAGTACTCTTATCGTTTAACCGCCTATTAAAAATGTGGAGACCAATTTGTAAGTATTTTGATGAAAACAATACATTTTCGTGCATTGAAAGATTTGTTTTGTTTTGAAGTCGTTATCATGTATTTGCTGGCAAAACCAGATTGAAAACTCGGGCTTGTTGAAAGGCGAACGTGTGGTGTCCTTAGCACAGTAGCTAAGTACTTGTCCTTGCGACTTTTCGATCATGTGATGTGAAAATGTGATTGAAGGGCAACAGGAAAGCATTTGGCCATGTTCATGACTAGGTTTAGTCATTTCTTTTTTCTTCATTTCAGCATTTTCCATCATCCTTTTTCAATTATTCATGCATCGCTTACCTCAAAGGCTGTTAGGATGTGTGAAATAAAATACATGAAATGTCACTTGCGCTTTATTCGCAGGAATACTAAGTTACATACTTCCAGGGGTCTCACTCGGCAAAAAATCCATAATTTTTGAGTGAGACCCCTACTTCTCATAATTCCTGACATTAGCTCTATTTCTTGAAAGTATTCTGAACCTTAGCATTTGTGTTTATAGCAAGTGACGGATAAACAGATTATGTTCAATTGCCTTAATCTGTTTTCGTTGTGAATAATAATATCGACAAGTTGCCTATCAATGCTAGCATATGTCACAATGCTCATCAGCTGGGATAGGGCCCGTGCCCACACCTTTGTCTGCATTGGCGGTGGTTCTGTTATTGCTCCTGAGCCTAATATGTCAGGTTTCTAGCTAAGATTGGTTTTTTCCGAGAAACGTGGAAGCTGGTAATGCAGGATGTTCTGACATCGCGAAGTAATACAAGCTGCACTATTGGGAAATTCGTTGTCGGAGTTATTCCGCAATGACAATGCAGAACGTAGGTTGACGTCAAACGCTGTGTGTTATGCACGCCTTTTGTATCAAACCCAATCAAACTAAACAATGTCAAAATGCATAGAGGAACTCAAAATCCTTCTGTCGTGATGATTAGCATATAAGACGCTTTAGCATATCACGTTCCGCGAAGTTGCTAGGTGACGATGGGTCGATGTTCACCCATTTGACGCTTCGCTTATACAAATCTTTGAAGTTGGAATGCTAACATAGGCTTAGGTCTAGCCTTTGGAAATAGTGACTAAATTCGATGGTGACTACATTCAAATATACCTTAATCAGGCCTGCGTCATGCATGCCACCATGAATCCCTTACCTGCATATCTACTGACCTGCTATGAATTCGAATGCCCGCCATCTAAATTATAGCTTGCAAACACAGCGTGTTAAAAAGCATTTTTAGAAACACCGTTTGAAAACATACTGTGATTATTAAAAACGTGTTTGTAAGCATAGCCAGGGTTGTAGGTTTTTTCGGCATGACAAGGTTAGATCTCATTTCGAAAGTATTCGCCTATCAGTCATAAGTCATTGGAAGTTTGTCGACTACATCGAACAGTGGGTGACTGAAAAGCTAGGTATTGCGTTTAGAGGAGAGCGTTACAGACTCTCTAATGTAAAGAATTAAGTGGTTTGCAAATAAACTCATGAAAAGTTAATGTAATACATCCTTACACGCTGCCTTATTGCATACTTACTTACGTGTAGGTTTATAAAAATAATGTCGGAGAATGCTGTATTTACAGATATTCTAAAAAAGTCCATATCCCATACTACTGTATTTACTGCATGTATTTAACCTTCATTTTTTCATGATTTTTGAACGTTTAGTATTTGCTACATCCAAGAGATATCAGTATTTATATCTACCGTGTGAATAACACCGGTGGCAGCTGCTGTAAATAATAATATGGCATCATTAACCAATGACAATAAGCAGGCACCCTGCAAAAACCTGGCGAATGCGATGCTAGTGCGTGCTAGATATAGTAGAAGCTACATTGCACGCATCATACTTATGCATTATATGCTTAACATTGAGATACCATGCCGTCGAGATAGTTGTACTTACGATACATGTTAATCTTGTGCCCACCCTCAAGAAAATTCCCTGTGATTTTTATGAGATTTTTCTCACATATTTATCATGAAATTTCATGCTGATTTGGAACGTTTTCGCATGAAAAAATCTCACCAAATTTCATGAGTTTCTCATGAAAGTCTCATTAATAAATGAACACTTGCTTTATTTCATACTATTGAATTCATTTTGCTGGCATTTAATCATTAAGACTTTATTAGCCTATTCATGTTGCAAAG
Organism: Prostheceraeus crozeri; assembly: GCA_907163375.1. Classification (NCBI taxonomy): domain Eukaryota; kingdom Metazoa; phylum Platyhelminthes; order Polycladida; family Euryleptidae; genus Prostheceraeus; species Prostheceraeus crozeri. Next base: position 678,760 of record CAJQUW010011204.1, read on the forward strand.
AACATTCCCTCGCTATGTCCACAAACCTATTTCAGCATTCGCAACAATAAACCAATGTCATAACAAGTAATTGAACTGTGATTGTATATATGTCCATTTTCAACATCTTGCACAGTTATGGTAATTGTAAAGTCAAATTATATCTGCATCATTCCGAAAATGCTGCTGCATAACGCCATGATATATTCTATATTTTTGCTTTTTATTTTTTTATAGATAAAACTTGAATATTTTTATCGATTGAATCAGTTTTCTTGTGACTCCTTCTTTTCGCGGCTAGCATGCATGCCATACTACTTATAAACTTGTTTTCACAAAACCCTCATGAACGTTCTCATTACCACTCATTATCTTCTCATCAAAGCATCGTGAGTACATCATGAGTTAAATATTTTTTATGAGAGTATCATGAGACTCATCCTAATCTCATGAGCTCTCATAAAAATCTCATGAATCCGCATTCAATTTCATGAGTTCTCATGAAAAATTTTCGTGAGGGCAACCACTGCTACAAGTCTCCTATATCTTCCTGTCATGGCACCGCTCCCTGAACCGGTTTTGTACCCGAAAGCACTTCACAAGTTGATGGGACATCCATCAGATTGCCCATGCAAATTTTTCCACACTCTTGGTGTATCCTCTTCACCCGCGACGATGCGTCCATTGCAGTCTCAAATGCAGGAAGTACAAGTTAGATCTCTTCTCCGTAGCCATTTGCTTGGTGATTCTAAAGAACTTTCTTCTATCCTTTTCTCAACTAAGTTCATAGGCAGACTTTCGGCGCTTCCTTTCTTCAGCTTCCGGACAACTCTGCGGGCCTTCTTTGCTGCTAAGTAGTGGAGGTGGTCTGAATCGTTTTTCACTCTTTTCCATGTGTTGGAGAGGACACTATTCTCACCAACCGCTTGTACGACTTCGTCACACTCCCACCATGTAACCTTGTGCCTCGGAGGACCTTTTTCGTGGTTCCGCAAACCTTTTTTGCCGTCTGCATCCAGGAGTTGCGCATCGCAGTCGATTTTTCTTCAACAGTATGAGGAAGTTCCACTTTTGAATCATTCTGTTGAACATGATCTGCGAAAAGTAGCTTCTCATCCTCTTTCTTCAGCTCCCACACCTTAAGTCTTAGCACAAACTTTTTCTTGTAGACGATTCTTGATATCTTAGGACGAGCCTTCATATCTTAAATCAGCGATAATGAGTCGATGCTGTGAGACACACTCCACCTATAATGACTTTGACATTCTTCACGTACCGGTGATCATTTTGTCCTATCATAATGCATTGATGTAGAAAGTGCTCGTGAGTTACATGGCATTTCAGTTGCACATGATGATAGCAGAGCGAGTTATCTTCCCCTGTCTACATCAATGTCATGATGTAGTCTATTTGACTCCTGCAATCACCAGACGAATATGTAATAAAATGGTTTTCTGGCTTTCGAAAGAAAGTATTACTGAGAGCCATTCTCATTACTGTGCCAAACATCAATGCACTTTCTCCTTCACCATTTCCGACCCCAAAACCGTAACCCCCATGGATGCCATCAAATCTATGTCCCGGCCAACGTGGTCATTCAAGTCACCACCCAGAAGAATTGCCTCCGAATCCGGAATTAGACTGACGGTTTCATGCATCTAGTCCCCAAATCTGTCCTTATCAGCTCACTCCTATCTGACCGAGGTGCATAGGCCGAGCAAGATAAGTAAGTCTTCATCCTCACAGGTTCTTGAGTATAATGATTCTCTCGTTCACTCTAATGACACTCACAACCTGGTCAAATAATCGTTGAGCGACGAGTATTCCAACACCAGAGGTACCTTCCTCACACCCTTGGTAAAAGAACTTGTACGAGTATCATGATTTTCCAGATCCAAACCATCTTACAGAACCACCCTTCCAGCGTTCTTCCTGAAGGCAGCATGCAGCTACGTTTTGGCCGGCGAAGTAGCGCACGGAGTACTTTAGGCTGCACTCTGCCTGAATTGTTTGTAGCCATATCCATTGAGGTAGGTGGAGCAAAGTTTTAAGACCGGATGACCTTCCTGTCATCAACCATCGCAGTCTAGGATGGACACATAGCCTTGTGAAACTCAGCAGTTCATCCTACCAAGGCTGTAGGGGAAGCATTTTTCAGGGCTTCCAACCTTAGACGAGCATATCTAAAGAGTTTGAGCGAACCTCGTCAGTCCTGGTTTAATAAGAGTAGCCTTCTCTATTCAAAGATGGCCACAGAAAGATTAGGCCATAAAGGAGGTATCTTAAAGCCTCTAGCAAGATACTTTGTCTAGACACGTAGTTGGAGTGGGACATCATCAATGTCTCTGACGCTCAACCTCTTCAAGGCGATTGGCACCTCCGAAGACCACACCCTACCTCCTTTGACTGGCTTATTTAAAGGCGGCTGAACTCGCCTTGTCACAGGTTCATCATAGGGTTGTGAAAGTTTTGAATGACCCTGCAGCGGCCCTTGCTGACTCCTCCCTTGTTAAACCTGTCGCATTTGGTCCGCAGTTGCTTATTCGTTTGCATTTATTCGCAGCGAAACTCCATATCTGAAGACCTTCTGCTATCCGCCACCTGTGGACGCCTCCCTTGCCGGTTATCTCCGGTTCCCCAAATCTTATACGCTGCAAGTTGGACTGCAGGGGGGAGGGACCTTATTCACCTATGCTATAATAAAAATAATATGACTACTGATGAATCAAGAAGTAGATGAGATAGTTAAATACAATAACTACAGCTATCATAATAATAATCTACAATAATCAAGAAGAACAAAATAAGTAGAAAGTACAAAACAAAAAACTCCACAAGTCACTCAAAGAATGCTTTACACCATAGAGTAAGTAAGTTCAACGTAGCAAAGTGCGTCAAGGTAACAAAGTTAAAAAAATTATTAAGTTAATGACTAGTTAATTTTCAATAGGTACAAAATATGATTTAAAAGAAAATTTTTGGATCCTAAAATGTCTAAAAATTTTAATAAATACTTATTAGAAGGACAAACAACGCTTCTCCTCTCCTCATGTGTAATGAATTGGCGAGTAAGTCGTTCTGTTCAAAATTATGTTTATCACTTATACACTCAAGGAAAAAATAAAGTACCCGGTTAGACATTTAACTCTATTTCGAAAACAACAAGACAATATGCACTATTTGTGCTTCAGAGTCGATCACAGAAACAATATCAATACGCGTATAAAGTCACGAAAGGCGTACTAGTACATAGAAAACAGTCAAAATCTCGTAAAATCACCTTCAGCATCCAGTACTGCTTCTACGCGATCACGCATTGAACTGATAAGAGAAGCTCGATAATTGACATCATCCATCAGTTCATTCCAAATGACATCAAGCGTAGCAAAGAGTTGGTCACTGTCTTCTGGGTCCTCATATTCTCTTTGGAGTTTCAGTTCCATCTGTGCCCACACGTGTTCGATGGGATTCATGTCGGAACTAAATGCAGGCCAGTCTAAGGTAGGGATTCCATTGTGTTGAAGGAACAGTTTCGTCCGGTTCGCCGAATGTATCGGTGCATTGTCTTGCTGGAAGATGCCACCTGCTTGAGTGATTGTATTCCATACTGGAAGAAGATTACCTTCAAGGATGTCGATGTACTTTTGGGCATCCAATCTCTCTTGAATTCTCACCAGGCTCGTGTGTCCATTACTTGAGAATGCACCCCACACCATTACATGCGCGACAGATCTTTTCGGAGTACGGCAGACGTAGCGATCCGTGTACCGATCTCCTATCGATCGACGGACATACTGTACTCGTGACTGACCCAAGCAGAATTTCGATTCGTCAGAAAACACCACTTTCTTCCACCTCGTCAAAGTCCACGATGACTTTTCTGTAGCCCATTCCAATCTGCGATGTTCATGATCTGCTGTCAAGGCTGTCTTTCTAGCTGGTGTAAATGCCTTGAAACCACCGCTCAGCAATCGATTTGTTACGGTCCTTCTGGTGCATTCTAGATTTAAGTTTTGCTTAATTACTCTGGCAGAGCAAAAAGGATGGTTCGAAGAGAAAGTTAAAATTTCCTCGTCATCTTCTTCAGTTGTACTTTTCCTACGGCCACAAGAAGCTCGATTGGTTGCTTTAGCATCTCCACCAGCTGATAGCCTCTGTAGGTACTTTCTGACTGTGTTCTCTGATATCTCGAGAGATTCAGCAATTTTAGGTCTTGAAAAATTCGCATGAAACTTTAAGGCGTAGATTTGACCTCTCTGGAATTCAGTCAAATCACATCCACGTGTCGCCATGACTAATTTGCTAATGCTACGATACTGTCAATGATTGTGGTGTATGTAGCTAGCGGATTGAACAGAGTACAGCTCGGTATGCATGAAAGAACAATGAATGGAATCATAGCATTAGGCCTCAGCTACACTGAAAGCAAAGCAAACACGAGCGTCCCAAGCGTCTCGAGTAACCGCATGTCCACAAGCTATCAATCGCTCTAGTTTGCTTTGCGTGGATTATGGAAGTCTACAAATGCTGCAATGATGACTTTGTATTTGCTGCAAAACGCTTGGAAAAGCTCGCTGTGTGGTTGAGGCCTAATGGTTTGACTATTGATTTAACTTCTAAAGTTCATATTTCACACCAACGAGTAGAAAAAAATGACTGAAATGATAAATTTGTCACTGTTAACATAACTTTTTACACCGGGTACTTTATTTTTTCCTTGAGTGTATATTGAAAGGATCCTATTTAACAGTCTGCCCATTCAAATGATAAGAGGACAGGTCTGTTTCCAATCAAAATACCAGATCTAGCTAATAACACAGCGGGATTACGCTATCTAAAATCTACCAAGTGTGTAAGAGAATTAATATTAGTTCCTTAAGCTAAAACGTGAAATAGAATTCTACAAAATATGCATACAAATTATTTGACTATTTTTAATGAGGTCATCAACAGGAACTTGGTCAGGACGATCGCGTTTCGACCGCTTAATCCTGGACGCTCAAACCCGACCAAGCGCGGTCCTGTACATTTAAGATGCACAGCCTCAAAAATTAAATTTATAATAGAGAAAGATAAGCATCTATCAACAAAAAAATAGAGTCACTATTGACTGAAATGTACCTCAGGCATTTGAAAGAGTAGAGTATAGAGAACGTATAGAGTAGGTAGAGTGTCGACTCAAAAAAGAGTCTGTATACAGTGAAACTTTTTATATGAAAAGATTCAGTTTTTGCGGAGATTGCGTTCCTGTGGTCCAAAAGGTTATTTGTGTAGTTTTTGAAAAGCTAAATTTTTGCAAATTATTCCTGTGTTTATATGCTATCGACATGAGCCTACTGTATAAGTAGTATGAAACATATTGGATATCAAAATGAATGAATATTTGCTAACAAACATCTTAATCAAGCGGAATGTCAGCTGATTATTAAGAGAATTTCAGTGACTGCTTCATAGTGCAGGTCTTCATGAAAAAGTTGTGATCTCATTGTACTTATTGTCTGAAATTTCAAGTTTTTAATTTCATTTTCATCGGTTTGATTATGCTATTTTGCTCTTCCAGTGGCAGATAGCTTGTGATATGATCATATTTGAGAAAATACTCTTATTATGAAGGTTGATGTTATGCATTAAATTAATAGCAAGATTCGAATTGCTAATTTAACAAAAATTACCTCTCCAAGGCTGTCATGACACGAAGGATCTGTAAAATATTATTATTCATACTGTTTTGCCATCGTGATCAGTCAATTCCGTGGTAATTTCTTCTAAACTGCGAAACATTTGCGTATCTCACATTTGGTATCAATACCTAATTGCGCTCAATTCGAGTTCATTAGATAAAGTCGAAGCTGTATACTTATTCGAGATTTAATAAAAACTGAATTGCTAGTCCACCTGATATACTTACTCTATGCTCCACACGATTGGAAGAACTACATTTCTTTGTCTAAAAATTTATAAGTGAAAGAAAGATTAGAAAGTGACGAATTTATGTATGCAATTTGGATGGTGTTTCATAATTGTATATTGCTTGCTCACTTGTAGGCAGAATCACAAGAGAATACCGTCGATATAGCAGCAGTAGCAGCTCAAAGGGCACGATCTGATCGCATTGCAAAAATCATGGGTGATTATTTGCTGAGTGGATGGAGAATGCTGGCGACGCAATGTCCAAAATGTGATGTAAGTTTTTGCTTGATGATTGCGCGGGAGTTGACTATTTTTTGCGTTTTTCGACAATGATGGACAGAAAGACGATTGTTCAAAGATTACGCCTAGGCATTACGACGGTAACGAACTCTTGATAAATAATGTTATTCAATGTATTTTCATGTCATCGTTTGTTTAAATGAACCGTGTCTGGTGTGGATTCGAAAATTCAAGTTAGCAAATTTATAATAGTTTATCAAGAAATCAAAAATTGACATGATACATTACATTGTTTTTTCATGCCATTTCCATGGCTTATAGGAACGAAGTGAATATTCTTCAGAAAAGGAGGAAGAAGAATTAGTAGTCCTTAAGGCAAAAGCTGAAGTGTGAAAGTTCAAGTCAGTTTGAGCTGTGTGAGGACGATTTCAGATGGTAGATCTCTGTTGGCATCAAAATATCGCTCTATCGGATTACCTCAACTATATCGCTCTACCTCAACTATGAGACCAGACATGGTGAATGTGGTTCAAGACGAACCTGGAGATAATAGGTGAACTGGTTTGGCCGTGGTAGGTTGACCTTCCACTTGCAGATGAGCGTATGAAAGCTGAAAGTGGAATGCGTAGGAATTGAACAAAACACACATCATGTGGTCTCCGTGGCATAGTGGTTAAGTGCTTGGCCTAGCGATCTTCTAGTCAAGAGGTTGAATCCCGAATTTGTGAATGGAAGTCGTCAGGAAGGGCATCCGGACTACAAAATCACAACGTTCATCTTGTATAGAAATATCCCTTATCAATATATCAAAAATCAAATAAAAAATCTAGTTAGTGGAACAACTTGAAGTCACGGGTCTTCTCGAAATATAAAAACACGCTTCCTCCAATGAAATCGCTGATAGATACAGCAACAATCAATCAAAATGAAGCCCTGTAGCTTTGTCTGATCTGCTGCATTTACCTTCCACATGGCTCTCACCAATATCAGCTATGTTTTCTGAATTATGTCCTTTCCAAGCGGCTGGATCTCTTCTATCTACAGATGCAAACTGATGCAGATTTGTACAAGTTAAGCTACAAATCTGCGAATTTTGACATCAATAAACGATGACTTTTTGCAGCTACCGTCTTGTGGAAATGTTCAAACCGCTAGGTCAAAAAAGCGTTTACGTACCTTTGTCATGTAGATAATTTTCTTAGGTACCTGTAGTGTGCAAATTGATCAAGATTTGTATACGTTACCCTACGTACACGTTGTATGCGTTTGTATACAGACCACTGTTAAATAGACTGCTTTTGTTTATCACATGCAATAAATTTTGACCTTAAGTGTCTTGTACTAACAGACATTTTCTATATTTTGTCATCTCTCAGGCTTCATGATTGCCCTGGGACCTCACAAGGCTTTGAGGAGTCCACACCCTCATTGGTTGCGACATTTCGTAGCTGTTCGACCGGCACTCCTTCGCAACACAAAATACTTGCAACACTGAAGCCTTTCTTGTCTTTCGCCAATGAGCAATAATTAATTGTGTTTCCAATCACGCAATGATTCACAAATTAGACTTAACATAGCGGGTAATTCATTCTAACTCCCGAATATAGATACTAGTTTGCTCTATGGCGACAAGTGCAGTAGCACCCAAACAGCTGGGTCACCGAATGATGCCTTAAATCCACTGACCCGAAGTCAAAGTGTGACCCAGGTGACCCGGCTCTATCGCTGCAAAATCCAGGGCTGTTTTTCTCTTTTCTAGGGTAGATGTATCACCTACGACTGTGCGCTTTCGTTTAACAATCAGTTGAAGGCTAATTTAAGATAATATGTCACAATTCATGTATAAATGTGTGCCTCCCCCGTTTGTTGCTGCACTTTTAAAGTTCATAATGTGTTATCATTAGCACTTCCTGAATATAGATCTGATCTTTGCAGAACATTCTCATTCAGAATTCTCGAGCTCAGCGTGGCACTGCTGAAAGTCAGCCTTATTGCATCGGGTGCAGCGAAGTTGATGTTCCAGCTGGACAAGGCGACGCAGAACAAAATAGGACAGCTGCGCAAAATAGAGCAGCTGCGAACTCTGAGGTCACAGAAGCAGAAGGTCAGTATCACAAAATAGATGCATGCAGAAATTCTTAATGTCATTTGCCGATCGAATAGTTCACATTTCACATTAGTATTCCTTCATTTTAGGGTCTCAAAACTGACTCGTCGAAAATGAGCCTGTAGTAAAAATGATGCAGTCAAAATCAATTCTTCTATGCTCAGTTTTGAGGGAAATTGCATTAAAAAATATCATAAACTAGAATGTATGTATAGAGGATACTTGGCATATGTTTTGTGAAAACGCTGTCACTGCTTAAGAAATGAAGGCTTAGTGTTGATATTCGACCACTCCTTGTCATTCCTTGTGCCTACCCATTCTTCAAAGCTTCATTCATAAATGATTGATACAATCCATGTATGAGTCGTGGTCAGAGGGGTTGAGTTGGCATATGGGGTTCCAATCAATATAGATGTTGCCAGCTACTGTCAATTTTTTATTTGTTGAAGAAGTTGGAACTGTGAGCTAAATTAAACGGCTTTCATAGCCATCGCTATGACGACGGCATAGATACCGGCATATGGTCACTAGCTTGGCTGGTGAAAGTATGGGAAAGAGGAGTGGAGAAACTGAATCAAAACAAATTGATTGCACATAACATTGAGTGGGAGAAAAAACGCTTAATGCGATACATTTTACTAGTACATGCGAAAGTAGACCAAACAGGTGCAATATATTTTTAAATCAAATTTCGTCTAACCCAAAGTTTGAGAACATATGGACGTTAGCATCAACACCGGCGGTGATCATGACGACGAAAGTTGATGACATGAGCTTTCGTATGATGTATCATTGAATAATTGTTATTATAGTCTTCAGATAGAGGAAATGAATCTTTGAATCATTCAAGGCAAAAAAACAGATACAGATTTCCAGTTCCTCTCCAACACTCCTCATTTGGCCTCACGATCTCCTATTACGATGAAATTTTATGAAATATTATGAAATTGAGAAAAATGTGTGAAATTGAGATTCATTAGAAATGTAAAATTTAGCGGATTTCTGCGATCCACATGGATGTGATTCGATGGGCGTTTGCCGATATTCTGACACCACCATCAGTTTATTGAAAATATTTCTTCATTTTGTGCCTGGGAGCTCTGTATCGAATCCTAGTTAACGCTTATGAGTGTGTTTTAGGACCTTATTCTTTACTCACAGGATAAACGCTCAGCAGTTCAACTTAGCTGGAAAGGCTACACCGAGTTCAATGCATGAAGTTGGATAGAGTCTGCTGTCGGTGTCTGTGAAAAGAAGGAATCAAACGTCTGATAGAGGTTTGTTTGTGGATTGTCTCAAACAGACAACCTAAAAGACCCGCTTCTCGATTTGGATACATGTGTCTTCGTCGAAGAATGACTTCATTACAAATGCGCGTTGCAACTGTATGGTGCAGTCTAATTCATCATGTTCTTAGCGGCTTCATTCGTAGTTGATTTCTATTCTTCTGCACCAATACTCACCTCTGCCAACTGAATGTCGTAGAACATTGTCTCGTCATAATAATGTTGTTCGTCGATGAAGAAGGTTACTAGCCAATTAAACCCAAAGAAAATTCGTCACAGACTAAGTTCTCATCGGAATTTTTTTTCGCAAGCTTTCAGATGATTCACTCGTCTGCAGGTACATCAAGTTGAGACTGAATGAGACATAAACTGGTTCACCTGACACACAAGAAAACTAAATATAGTTTTTTTTCAACAGATGGTCCGGTAGCCTTGTGGTGTTCGCATCAGTTCAGATTTGATAAATTTGTCAATTGCTAGGTTGCTTGTCTTAACATGTAATGAGTAGAGCCTGCATGAAGCGCCTCAATCTCGGATGCGGCATTAAGTGGTCGCAGAATGCAATCCGCTCGCCATTTGCATGTGTTAAAGCAGTGTCTTCCTAGTTAATTCACACTCTCAACAGATGGTCCGGAGGCCTTGTGCTTAGAGGGTTAGCCTGCACGTTGCCTAGCTCCTACGTCGCTGGTTCGAACCTACCCACTAACAAGCCGAAACATATTTCGTGGTGGTTATTTCTGTTGAGATTTGACAAAAAACTAAGCATTGATCACATAAAATAAACACTCTACAGCAGGGATTCCCAGACTCCGGAGCGCTGCATCATTTTCACATACTGCAGGAGTAGAGATTGTAATCTCGGTATCCCATAGGTTTTTATATATCTCGAAATTCCGGGATTTTATTCACGGGATACCGAGATTAATTACTCGTAATTAGTCATTTATTTATTTTTGTAGTTGAAATCAGGGTTTAAACCACGTGCATGAAAATTGATTGTATTATCGAATATTTAATTATTGTTCAATTTATTTCATTTTATTCATGGGATTTCCCATATTTTATGTCAAATGTTGCATTTTTTGCAGGAAGGTCGGTGTAGATGTGATTGTTCATATATTTGTGCCCTGCATGCAAACTTATTCTGAGCGTATAAAAGATAGAAAAAATAATCACAGAAAGTTACGTCGAAAATGTCAGAATTATGTCGTATGTGATAAATAGGAAATTTAGAAAGACCGTATTTTCTCTATTATGGCAATCTCCTAGACATCCCTCCATAGTAAAATTAACGAAATCTAAGACATATCCCACTATTACGACATCTTCTAATATGATGGTCTTCACATGAAAGCTTTGAAGATTTTATTTAACTATTTTGTTTTGAGTAACTCCCCAAGTTAATAGCATCGTTATTTTAGAAGACCATAAAGACAGTCATTTAATTGTAGCGAATCAAATTCGTGTGAAGAGCCATTAACGTGAAACCAATTCCTAGCTCATCTGTGAAGATATCATATCTTTGAAATGCATGAAGCTTTAGCAAAGTAAAATGCATGAAGAAAATGCTAGTGTTCTAGAGAAGTTAGTTGAAAAGCCATGATGAGTAAAGTTGACGAACTTGAAGAGAGAGCTTACTGCCCTCGAACATCTATGTTAAGACAATTGAATATTAGCACATGAATTAACTATTACTGATTATCACTCCGTAAGTTGCTTACATCTTAGGCTGTAAATAACAGCACAGATACCAAGCAGAAAGCACTTCTCGAGAAATACACGTGGATTGATATAACAGTGGAATTTATACAACATTCCACTCATTTTCGAAAATAGACAAGTATAGTCGAAATCTACCCGAAACTTCCGATAACAGACAATTCCTTTTTTATCTGAGAGCTTATAATCATGTGGTAAAATAGTTAAGTAACGGAACCTCTCTTCTCCTGATGAAATTTAGAGGTTGTGCTATTGTGTAATAACATGGATATCAAGCGATATTGTAATATAGGGATATCATTGCAAACTGGTTCACAATTAGAAAAACAAAGTTAGTCGACAAAAAATAGCCACGGAATTTGATGAAAAAATCCCTTGAATACCCGGAAATTTGAAGTTCGAATCCTGGCCACCACTTGTTTTCATTTATAAATTGAGACTCGCGACTTTACGTGACCGGCATGTACAAGTCTTGTTCACAAGTTTACTTTGAAAAATGGAAAATGCATTTGTCAACTTTCATTGACCCCTTTCGTTCCTCTCAGGTTCAGCTAATGCTCCGTCACACCCGGAAGTGACAGAAAATGAGCCGACGATTCATCAGCCTCCTTCAACACGACCTCCTCCTGACCTAGTCAGTGGTGCTGGGGCCGTGTCGGGTGCCCTTGCCGTTGATCTCCTTCTCCGCGATCCCCAGAGCCGCCCGGTTCCCAGTCCCGACCGATCAGCGCTCCTCTCCACTCTTGAACTCCGTTTATCCGGAGCCCGGGCCCGTCTGTCTGCTCTTCCAACTGATGTGGACGCCAACATTGAGAGAGACCTTGTTAGACTTATCAGTGCCCTGTGTGAGGCCATGATTGATGTACGGCGGCTGTAGCTACCGATCATGTTAACTTTGAAGCAATACATCATGTTGGAAATCGCAAATATTCTTTTATTTTCGATATATAACGGGAATTTATTAACTGTATCATGCTTTTAAATACAGATTAATTATTTTTCATGGAATAAAGTAATACTGACTCATTTAATGTTTTTGAACACTAAAATCTATTTACTCCTAATATGTGGCATACAAACGGCTTGTGACAAAATGCAAAACACACGAATTATTCCTTTGGACATTGTTGTTTTAGAAAGTTATTGATTTTCGGAGACATTTCTATTTTCACATGTTTGTTAGCAGTAAGCAGTAATATTGCAGCTGTAGAGCTGGCAATGTAGTTGAAACTTACCGTACTTATATGAACAACTGAGCGGATGAGATATGGATGTGGCATTAGTATAAAGAAATATGGCTATTGCTGTTTTCATAATTCTATTAATAGAAATACATAAATGCCATTTATTTCCTAATCATAAATTGCGGCCGGTTTATAAGCATTGATCAATTGAGTTACCTCGGGGACAATTTCGATTTACCGTAGAAGTTAGACAATTGATGCTGTTATTACCGCAAGATCTGTAGGCCTACAGCAGTTGAATGAAATTATGACTCCACTTTGACAAGTGTAAATGGAGCTGCCATGGGATTTAAAGAGGGTTGGTCTTACTCTCAACCCATTTATGCCCAATGTTTCTTTTGAGCAACACGAAAATCACATGTTTAATTATAAATTTACAGATGGTTGCATCTTTCATGCAAACTGAGGCTGACATATAGCAATCTCAGGATATGTTTATTTAAATAAATTGTTAAGATGAATCCTTTATGAAGGTTCGTTTAGTTTGGCGCCACATTTAAATTAGAATACTTTTCAAGATGGCGCGACCCTCTTGACAATCGAAAGTTACGCTAGGACTACTGCTATCAAATGTCTGCTAGGGGAATAAGGGCAACATACAGAGTCTAAAAAATAGGCTCAATCTGAGAAGAGTACTGAGTTCAGTATGATATGGCGACAAAAAGGCATGCTAATTTTCGTAAAGTATCCGAATCTGCAGAAATTTTGAGTATCAAAATCTATCAGTTGTGGCTGGCTACTGGCTATAGTGTTTAGAAATTACCGGTAATTTATTTTAAGTTACCGTAAACTGGGGTGACGATCGGGACAGTGGGGTGAATTGCGACATTACAAAATATTTTGAATAGGCATTTATCTCGAATAGTTAGCAAGATTTTCTCTCTGATTAAGCGAAATCAATAATTTAGGATATGCCATTCATGAAATAAAGAAAAAATCTAACAAACATAACTGAATTAGGTTTTTGCTTGATGCAAGAAATTCTTTAAAAAAACACCGGATGAAGATGGCGAAATTAATAGCCTTATGAAGGATATACTTTGTTGTTCAAAGTTACGAATGTGAGTAGCCTACTAAACGTTTGCTTTCAAACTATAAGACAACGTCTACAACTTTTAGTTGAATAAAATTACGTTCTCGGAGAGAGTAAGAAGCATTTTCGGAATTTTGTCCTTTTCTGTGTCCCAAGTCGCCCCGTCGCCCCACCATTATTCAAAAGGCACTTTGATAACCACCTAAACTCATCGACGGATTGTATTTAAATCATATTATCACGTATGCGGTAAAATGGAGCATCGACAACGTCTACTTTAACATAAAAGTTTAAGAAACACAACCAATAAGGAATTGAAAAGACGTATGCTCTACTTTTGTTGTCCCGAGTCACCCCACTAGAACTTTTTAATCCTAAACAACGTCTATATTTATTTCTCGATTCTATATTATTTGCATGTGCATGTTACTGCCATTAAATAAACCCAAACAACGTCTATATTAACTTTAAATCTAAAGAAGATAACATTTTTACAGAACTAACTTAATATCCTGTGTCCCAAGTCACCCCACCAGATTACATTCTTAGAATCTCTCATTATGTTGCAGGCCTGCAGACGACATAGCTAATCTAAAACCACGTAAAGTTCTTTTGACGCTACAATTACCGTTTTCATGTGCTTTTCTCAAGTCCAGCTGTGTTACATGAACTTAAACGCACCGTCGATTGCATGTTTCAGAATAGGCCTACTTACAAGCGCAACAACAAACAGTACTTCATTTTTTTAAATTCTTACCGCTTTTTCTTTTCTCTACAGTGAGAATATGCTACGAAAATACAATAGAAAGCCGGGTAGTAGATACAAAGTGTACTCAGATGCCGCTATCAAAGATGCACTCGAGCAAGTGAAAAAGAAAACGATTAGTCTGAGACAAGCTATAGTGGGCCTACGGTAATGTTCTCTTAACAAACTATTATTTCATTTTTGTCTCTGATGTGACCTTTGGTGCGTATAGGTGTGATCGAAGCAAGAAAGCCTTGTCTTCTCTACTAAATCGCCGAGTGAAAAGACAATCCTTTTTTCACTTTCATTGCCTCAACTATTTGTTTATCAACTATTACGAGCTTTGCATGCACTGGTGTCTCTGTACTTTCGTTTCACGGAGAAAGTTGACATCAAGACAGTGACAACTATGCACGAGGATAAATAATTTGTTTGTATTATATTTCGGGTCTTATAGTTATAAGCCGGAGTCCGGAGTTCTATCATTTGATAGGACTCCGACTCCCTGATAACAACACATGTTTTCAAATACAGAATTTTCAGGTAACTAATCAGGAAGTGACTTTCAATCTCAAATCGACTTGCACGCTGTTGTTGAGTCGATTGCTCTTCTTAGTTACCAAATCTGATACCGCCGTCAATTGCAAACCTATTTAAATGAGTAAACTTTTTACATGTATTTTGACTGAAGTCGCAATTCTTTATTTAGGAGAAAATCAACAGATCTTGCTTATTTAATAATACTCCTTCGAACGTCATTCCACCCTTGGAATGTTGAATTCCTCCACAGCGAGCCACAAGGACCCGGTTGAGAATCATACAAGAATACAGCTGAAACATCGTGCAGCCATATGCCACTTCGCTAACATCACTAGGTGACATGCCACGCTCAATCACGCATAATTACACATGACCTTAAACATCCGTGGCTATGCGGGATATTGCTGCAATATCTGTTAGGTAAGTTAATCAGTATAAGTTAGTATAGTTGGCAGTCCTGTTGTATAGACTTTGCGTCTCATGTGTCTGCATGTATCAGAGAGGCTAAACAATGTGACAGGAGCTCAATTTCATGCTCAGGGAAGACAGAACATGCTTAGCGGTTCATCCGTGGTTCAAGCGGCAGCGCAGACAACCGTAGACGACGCGCAAACTATAAATGCTCGCCCGCGCGTATTCATAAACATTCCCCATGTTTTAACAGCATCAGATCAAGTGATTTCTGACTCTTAGTGCAGCGCGTATGTACGCGGGTAGAAGAATAGAATGTCCTTAACCACGGATGTTTGGGGTGTTCCGTATTGACGCGTGGCATGTCACCTAGTGATCGATCGTGAGGTGTTGGACGCCGAAGGTCGGTCTTGTAAAGTGAATTTTTTAATGAAAATAATTTTCAACCAAAATTTTTGGAGAGTTCTTTATCTCTACATTAGGCTGCATCAAAATGGATCACCCATCGAGTGGTCAACTATATCATGCAATCATTTGAAGGATCATGGACATGATGTAGGCTATTGCATGTTTTGAATCCTGTTTCAATTTTCTTAGACCAATCAAAAGGACAATGAACTATGGGAGAAGTGGTAGATAAGTGAAATATTCTGCATGAAAGACGATGCTTATTATATGCATGTGATCGAAAAACGAACGACTATGGCAGTACAACGACAGATAGACTAGGCCTACGCTTGCTGCGAATGTGCCCCTGGACAACTTTCATGCGAAAGTTCATCCTGAACTGGGTAGAGGAAGCCGGTGAGAATAGGTTTTGAGACGTAATCATTTGGTATTGCCCAAGTGTTGTTCTGTACTCGTGCAGAACAACAGCTATAGAGCGTCAATTACATACAAGCACTTTACATTGCGACTGACGGATGAAATTTTGCACTCAGGGTGCATGCTATCACTGATGCCGGTTTGACAGTTGGGGCTTTTCTCCATCTGATTTCTAGAAAATCTTAAAAAATATTTGTGTGCACCATCAATTGAATGCAGCTCTGATCTGGAAGAATCAAATCGCGAATTCCTCAGTGAACTTTATTCTTCAAGAATTAATTGCGACTTTTGAGTCAGGTGGTTGAAATGAGTTCAACAGGAGGGTACAGTAATACCCCTCTTGAGCGACCGCGTTAAATCCATAAAAAAACGGTCGTTTGAGTGGGGGAGTCGCTGTTGAGAGGTTGTGCATGAGGAAGGATATGCGAGTAAATTTAACACGGTATAACATGGGCTACAGATTGACATAAATGTTGCCATATAGGTATATCAAAATATTCCATGCATCATTTGTGCTAATAAATGTACATGTGTAAGTAATCTAGCCCTGTAAATATGTATCAGGCCTACGCCATGCACATAATTAACCCGCTGGCAAATACATGAGGCACTGGAACCGGCAAACCACCGAGAGAGGATATCGTCCTTATTTTTGACTATGTTTTGTACCTGTGTCTTGCCAATCTCCATGGATTTAGCGATTTTGCTCGCCGATTCTCCGTTGTTACTGCGTTTTAGGCCGCTTTAGCTCTTTCACAACTCAAAACTTGCTCAGAAAATCATATCAGCATAGTTCTATGACTGTGAGAGCGTTCATGTAAGTAATGCAAAGCCTCTTCAAAATTTCCAATCATGCACTGTGAATAGTGGATACTACCTTAAGGACCTTACGACAAGGATTGAAGCTATCCTATAAAGTCTGACACTATTGCGTTTATTGATCACATAGCTAAGAATTATCACATGAGTAAAATTCTCAGTGTACTAAATAACCAAAGCTATAGGACGCAAACTTGACAAATTCAAACTGACGTTGAAGAAGTGAAAAGTAATCGCATCATAGTAATGCAAAGAATTTAAGGTTGCGTTTACACAAGTATTTTGTGGATGTGATATGAAATTTATAGGCTGAAAAGCAAAAGAACCAGATTGAAATTTCTATCGGTCAAAACTTTTTCAACAACCCTCATATACGAGTATATTTGAATAAAATAAGAATTTTGCAGGATGAAACTTCAATAGGCATTAAGGCGTGTTTACACGTGAAACTTTATTGCTGCCATCTGCAATCAGATTGCAGAGGCCGTTTACATTTGACACTAAAAAGTTGCTGACACTCGAGGAAAAATTGCTACTGACACTTTATCGATCTATGATGAGTCAGAAAATTGCTGGAGATTGCACGAGCGTTTACACTTGACACTTTTAGTTGACACTTATTTCTTCACGATGTCATCGAGAAAGTGGATGGCTGCAGCAATTACAGCATACATTTTAGCGACAAAAAACTGCGTAAACAGCGAATGTGGGTTCGTGATTGGATTATGAGAGAACAGCTTGGATTTCGCAATGCGATTACGCTCGATTTACGATATCAGGATCCGTGCCAGATAGCAATTTTTTTGAGAATGTCTGCTACCGACTTTGAAGATCTTTTGGGACGAATCGTATCAAGGACAAGAAAGAAGGACACTTCAATGCGTGCGACACTTCAAGAAGTGATCAAGTCATGGGATGCCCATACCGTTATCATTGATTAAAATTATTCTTAGATGTGTTATTTTTAGATACTTTTTAAAACGCTTCTAGAACTTTTCTCGGTTAGATCAAATAATACAAGAGTAGTCAGACTGCATGTAGCAACCGTAACTCACGAATTGTTTTCACTTCACTTCATTTTATTAAATGTAGTAGCCTACAGTGTATATTTGTTATTGCATACATCCAGACAGTGTAAGAATATTACACCACATTTTCATTTCTATACATGTATGCTAACGCTATTGCAGAATGTGTGTAAGTAGACCTAGACTAGATATGAAAAATGCAAGTCGAATCTATGTGTAGCCTAAGCTTACAAGTAATTGGTCCCGCTAAGCTCGTGAAGATGGTCGCACATGCAGTTCACCATCCAATCTTCATTGTCCACCAGTGTTGCACCAAAACATAACAATAATATATGTTTCCATAATTCCTACAATTCTTATGTTAAGTTAACCTAAAACTTTTACACCAATTTCATAAAGTTTTATAAAAATCAAGAAAGTAGGCTTTTAATATAATGCGATAAATGATATATCGGTACTGAAACTTAATTAATGTATCTATTGAGCATTCATTTGAGCATTGAATGAACTTCTTTGCCTCATAAAACCATTTCGTGACAAATTTATCGCCGGCGCCCCTCCCCAACTTCTGTTTTTTTGATTTCGTTGTGGAGCTGAGTCCCTGCTGGCTATGTATTTTTCACTGAACCTCTATAATTGTTGTCTATTTTGAATTTCGCGGCAATCTTCCCCCATACTTCGGCCTTTTAATTCTATCTCGATATTCGTGATTGTGCGTTCCACAAACAGGGATACTGATCACATTTATCGGTCAGGTCATCGGTTAACGTCCTCGTCCATTCAATTTTCGTTTGTGGCATTTCGTTGTCAGTCATTGATGAACCAGCGATCATCGTTTTACTAACTTTTACTGAATGCTGTATAAATTTGTCGATGTCGATATAACAACGAAACAATCAAAGATTCATTTTATTCGAGAAAGATGAGTCCCACCAGTTGATGCTTTTATCTATTGCACAGTTGCCAAGCGGCCTTGCACCGATACACGACTGCAAATTCGATGATTAAATTCCCATGCAAAAGTAAACAGATGTGAGTCAAAAACTTCTAAAAATGTCAGCAATCTAGTGTCAGACGAGAGTGTCAGTAGCGTTTACACGTGCAAGTTAGGTGGCAGCAATAAAGTGTCAGCAATAAAGTTTCATGTGTAAACGCACCTTTATGGAAGATTTTAATGCGAATTTTCGTAGTCTCAGCCTCGTCATCAGGCGTACATAAATTTGTCAATAGCTGTTATGGAAGATTTTAATGCGAATTATTGTAGTCTGAACTCAGACTCGTCATGAAGCGTACATAAATATGCTAGAATTTGTCCTAAAAAAATTATGTACGCCGGATGACGAGTCTGAGTTAAGACTACGAAAATTCGCATTAACATCTTCCATAACACCTATTGACGTTTTATCCTGCAAAATTTTGATTTTATTTAAATATATCATCAAACAGGATGCCAATATTTTCATCAATCTGACTATACTAGTATATATATAAATCTTTCACTTGCGCGTAATATAAAAGAATTCAATACTTTAAGTTCTCTCTATAGATGCTGCTTATAACGCGGAAAAAGAAACATGCAACTTTTAACATATTTCTGCGATTAGAAGAAAAAAGGAAGCATCTGGTAGAAACTATGCAAGTTTGGTAACTTTGACGCCAGATAATAGGAAATAGAGCAATTGGCAGCAACCATTTCATCGGTTTGGTAGCGCACGATCTACAGTGCATGTATGCCACAATCATGGCATTCAGTTCAAATATCTGCGATAAGTATATTATTTGCACTTTTTTTGCGTAGTCAACAAAGCGACATTGAAAGGTAATTTTTAGATTGTTTGACGCCTTTTTCTTGATTAATTGTAATGAGACCAATATAACCATTTCGCCTTCTTACTGAAGGCTTGGATCCATTTTTCTCTTGCTAGCGTTGAAAACAATGTATCTATGCAGCTACAGGAAACTCAGGATAAAGCATCACAAATGCTCCTGTAGACTATGCGAAAATGGAAGACAAAAGTTGTTCTTCTCTTACATGTGTGATGAGGATCAAGTTTATATTTGTGGCTGTATATTTTGATTTGCTTCTAATGATGCAAAGTTCGTCATTTCATCCACTCAATCAGCAATGTAATGCCATTTGGTAAAGGCTCAGCCCATAGAGTAAATATATTAGGTAGAGTGGTAACTCCGCATTTATTAAATCCCCAATGTGTATACACTTTCGATTTTATTAAATGAACTCAAGGGAGATACAGGTGGTATTGTCGCCAAATTTGAGATATGCAAATTTTTGCAGATTTGCAGAAATTACAACGCAATTGACTGATCATGATTGTAGTGCAGTATGAATAATGGTATTTCACATATTCTCATGACAGCCTTGGAGATTAAATGTTTGTTGAATGATAAAATTCGATGGTTTCCTGATACTTTGATGCTCAACCTCAAGAGTACTTTCTAAAGCGTGATCATATCACAGGCAACCTGCCACTGGCACAGCAAAATCACATAATCATTAAGTTAGATTAACTGTGAAAGATGCAAATGGTGCCACATCACTATTCAGATTCAAGAAATGAAGCATGAATTTAGTGATCGAATCACAAAATCATGCCGGTGAAAATTGAATCAAAAACGTGAAATTTCAGCGAAGAAAGCTCGAATAATATCGCGACTTTTCCATGAAGACTTTCATTATAATATAATTCATGAAATTCCCTTGATAATCAGCTTGATTTCCGCTTAGTTGGGATGCTTATTAGCAAATAATCATTCCTTTTGATAGTGTGATATCCATGTGAACATGTGATATCCATCATGTTTCATACTACTCATATAGGAGAGTCATCTCGGTAGTATACAATTTGGCAAATTTTGACTTTTTCAAAAGTGCTCAAATAATTTTTTGGACCACGGGAGCGTAATCTCCGCAAAAAACTGAATCTTTTCATATAAAAATTTTCACTGTATACAGATACTTTTTTGAATCAACACTCTACCTATACAGATCCCTACTCTATGACTCAGCCCTTTCGTACATGAATCATTTTCAAACAATATATAGCTTCTTTGAAACATGATTTCAAATGTAATTTTCGGGCTCTCTATGCATTGCACTTTGGTTGGTCGAGGTACAATTAAAATCGGGTTGATCTCCACTTTCTTTTGATTACAAATTCTATCTACAGGGGGATCCAAAAACTCGGGCCAGAGAGGGACAACATACATGAAAGGGCTAATTGAATCTCTATGATGCGCTTGGTTCATTGATTGTAAATAAGAAATGTCATCGCAAGGGTTGGAACGTCTTTATTCTTCATTAAATGTCACTTGTAAGTTGTCATTGAGAATGCGTGCATCATGTGTGTGCTGAAACGCATATGAGAATAGATAGTGTTCAATGGCGTTTTTTACTTTACTTGCAGGTGTTCTGTTGACGTAAAAGGTGTCACAAAATATGAGCTTCAAGCTCCAAATTTGCATGAAATTAGTAAGCGTATATGGGTGAATTGCATCTTGATTCAATAAATTCTCTCTCCTTTTCAAAGATAGGCCTAAGCTTATATCTGATTAAACTTTCTGTTTGATGGAGACAGATATTAGGCTACCAATGATTGTGGGTCCCAGGTGTTCCGTAGGATTTCTAGCTTTGATTGAGTGTCAGATACCTGAAGTGTCCGTCTACAACATGAATGTTGCGAAACCCACGTATATCAAAATATTTTATAAACTTATACAAATCGAATCGAAAATTGATCAGTGGATAGGATTATTGTCGTCAAAATTTCATTATGATATTTATCATGTTTCTGTCTTACTATTCTACAAAAATCAATAATAGGGTGTGTGAGGCTATCCGATTCCGTCTGGAGCACAGCTCAATATCTTACACTTGCGATGTTTTCAATTTTACGATATCTTCATATAGATCCATCATCAAATCCTTCATCTGACTTGCTTAGTGCAGCCACATGGTTCCTCCCTGATGACTCCTTGCATAGCGACATTATTTTGGTTTCATATGCTTCCTGGTTTTCATCATTTATAATTTTTGGTTGGCTTCTCGTCATGTTTCAAGCCGAGCTCGCATGTTTGGTTTATAGATATAAATAAAAATTGATTATAGGTTTTGCTTTATATTCCCGTCCCTACTAAGTGTCGACTAACCGTTTTAAGTATTACGCATCCTACTCTGTAAGGCCTACAGTATGGATCTGTATTTCTTAGGTATTAACTCACATTTATGCCCTCTGTATTTTTAGGGGCCTAATTTATTTCACGATTTCCCACTATGGCAGTTGTTTCAGTTTTGTTTACTTCCGCATCCTGGATTCTTCGAATTTTTCAACCGTGCCGTGACTTAATTTGTTTGATTAATTTGTTGTTTACATCTCGGAAATCTAATGACTCTCTGGGGGATTCATTCAAATTGTTGGTTGCACATATAATCGTTTTCTCCATAGTTCTTTGCATAATTTTATTCTTTCATTCAGCACAATGATCACATTCAAATCAGTTTCTTCATTTTCACTTAATATTCTCCCACTCTTCTCGATGCAATTAATTGACTCTACAATGGGCCGGTTAAGTGATCTTATTGTCCTTTCATCTACCATTTAAAACCACGCTATTCAATACCAAATTCTATCAATTCACAAAATTGTATGCATGCAAGTGTACTCAAAATTTGAATATTATTGTGTAGATTGCTTACAATCCTATAGTCTCATAGACATCCAAAACATCACTAACATAGTTCACTCCAACCTACTACAAACGTCTACAGGCATCAACATCGTGAAGAATGCTCACAACATGTCTCGTTCACAGCATCTTTCGAATTTAGCACAATTCATCAATACACACACACACATGTCAGTTACAATATATTCCAAATACAATTAATTCGGACAGAGATATTTACTATGAACATCTGGTATGTTTCGCGATTTGAATAGTATAAGACAATCAAAAGAAGCAAAGACTTTTCAGAAAATATGACAATTCTTTTACAAAGTTTCTTTATTTTACCCGAAAAGCAGCCAAATACGAAAAGAATGGTTCGAATCTTACATAGAAAATAGCTACTTGGTTAACTACTTGAATGTGATTCTGGATCGGAATTAAGCCGCATCATTCGAGTTCACAAATTGACGTGCAGCGTATGCCCTGAAACTAAATAAAAAATGTCTGCGAAGTGAAAAAGACAGTTGATAATAAAGTATATTTATGTTTGATTGAATGAGCGATGAGAAAATCCAAATAATTCATAGTCAATGTTGTAGATTTCCTGCATTCTTTGAACAGTATTCTCTGGAATGCTCTTGTACATGTCATCAAGCAAATTGACTGTTTTCGGTTTTGAAGCACCACTTGGAAAGTTGCGTGTGGCATCAATTTTAGCGACTTGAAGAATATACTCTATGATTAATCCGAAGTCATAGAATAATCCAATGAAATCATATTTTATTGCACATGGCTGACAAAAGTAAGTCTGAACCTGCCAGTGTATATCCCACCTCAGCGTCGGAACAGTTCTTGACAGATGATCCACAAAGTTTAAAAATTCATGGAAGTGTATGGGCTCCGACCGGTTCTTCACTGAGGACTCCTCTTCATCTCGAACAGACTTTTTTATGAATTCTCTAGCAGAATGGTACACACCTTTCTTAATTTTGTCATCAGATTCAAATAGTTTATCGTTGAAAGCACTAGCCAAACGCTCAAGTGGATCGCGAAATATGGCAAACTTGAAGCTCACATTCAACTGTTTCTCTCTCTCTTCGGGTGGTATCATGCCTAGATTAAATCTTTCATTTCCGAGCAAATAGCGCTTCCAACTTGTACTACCAGTCTTTGGATTATTGCAGTAGAAAATGTGATGCTTATCGCTCATAAGTATATGACGCAACGTATCCTGAGACACTTCATTCAATGTCAAAGGAAATCTATCAGATGCTTTTCCTCTACATTGATTCATAATTCTCTGTTTTAGATATTCACTTCGTCTGAGTAGAGAGGCGATATCACGAGAAGGAATGTTGTTGATAATTTCATCATCTGCATCCGTTGTAGCGTTGTGCTGTTTGCCACCGAATGAAGAATTTGTACCTGAAAAGCAATTTACTAGGATTAAATGTAGTTAGTACCAACTAACTTCTGATTGAGCTGCCGATTGAACTACCAATTGAGCTCACAGCATAGCGAATTATGTTGCAATAGCAGTCATCACAATTGACAAGTCTCATTCTTTTTGAATGCAGTAGTGCTCAGAAGCATCAACAAAAAGGTGCATCTCAACACAGTTAATCAATAAATTGCAAATATTCGATGACTGACTGCGAACAATTAATTGCAATTATTCGACTTTGGCAGTCGATTAAATACAATTAATTATATGATAGCACCGACCAGTTAATTGCATTTTTGGATTAAAAATCAATTAGTGCAATTATTCAATAATCAATAAATTGCGACCAATTTATTGGAATACTTTTGATTTTTAACTACCCCTGTAAAGATGACCTAGAGTCTACCCCAAATTATGAGCCTTAGCCTTGTTCTGACTCTGCAACGATCACCTTTGCCTTAACCTGTACAACAGACTACACTAACCATAGACAAATTCTAAGTCCACAGTCAAATATTTTTAAGCAAACCGAATAGTTACGCAGCACCCAAATAGTTTTTTTCTCTGAAAATTATCTCCTGCAACACAAAGCATCTCAAAGTCTATTTTAATGACACTTTTATGAACCACATCCACTTTCGCGGATCCAATAATGATATTTCGCTTATCTCTTTGTAGCTACTATTTCGGTATTTGTGTAAATTAAGTAAATCATGGTTAACAGCGTGGCCCCTGCTGGTAGTTGATTTCAAAGAGAGCTAGTCTTGCACACTTACTGTATGCAATAATTGCAGGTAGTTGATTACAAAAAATCAGAAAAATTCCCAAGTAAGTTTTTCAGGATATGATTGAATATTTGCTATGTGCGTGACGATAGACCTACGGTAGTCGCGACAATAATAGCAAAATTCACCCATAAAAAATAAGTCTACGTACGATACTAAGATCCTTTCAGCGCTGCTACAGGACTTAATACCCTGTGGGAACGCATCTTGCTAATATCAACAGATTATCTGGCGAGGTAGCGATTTGGTGGATAATTTTTTTAAAGGTTCATTTTCGTGTAAAAACTATCTCCGCATGTGAAAATGGTCATCATTTATCCAAAAACATGTGTAAAATTAAAAAACGACAGGTGGCGAAAAAGTTGCTATACATGTAATTAGCTGGTAGATATTTGTTTACTAATGTGAGCTGATTTTTCGCCAACCGGCGAAATCATGGATATTGTAGCAACTAATTAGTGGTAAGTAGTAATGTTCGTATATTACCTTCACATGAAAATATATTGTATACTCAGTCTGATGTGATAAAAAGGGATCTTCTTTTAATTCACGAAGGCTTAAACTAAAAAAAGTATTTGTCTTCCATAAATGTCGCAGTAAATACTATGATATTGTTCAAATATTTGTCATTGTTGTAAATTATTGAATGTCAAGAGATGTTATGAAAATTGATATATGCGGATTCTCTATATTCTTATCATTATCAAAGAACGATAGTCTGCACATATATATCTTACATAGGTTAGCCATATGTGAGGGATAGTGAGGAGGTGAGGGAGAGAATAGAGCTTCGACTGTAGAGGCGGATTACTAAAGAAAACAAGAGAGAAAGTCAAAAGTAAAAGGTGACATATAGAGCGCGAATTGTCGCCGGCGAACTTCGCCAGCGAATATCCCGCAAATATGACTGAACTTTAGCATGATATTCTGCAGCTGACATTCGCCAGTTTTTCGCAAGATTCGTTCCCACAGGGTAGAGGATACAAGAGACGTGTAGTAGCATTGACGTGGAAGATTCGGAAACCAATTTTATCCTTACATGAGGATATTCTTCAACTTTTTAGATTATCTCATGTCAAAGAAGAAGGTAAAAAACCTAGAAGATGACATTGCATGGGGCAAAATCGATTTGAATGTCGTAATTTAGAGTATTTCTAATTCATCGGCAAAAATTGAGGTGCGTACCTGAATATGAATTTTTAGTGCTCATGTCTGCATTTCCATGGAAATGCCCATTAAACTAAAGTTTCACTCTTCTTCTCTGTGCACCACAGCAATTGAATTTTCTTCAGAAGACTTGTCTTCTATTGTTTTTGTCTTTTTCGGAAGCTTTCGGATGATGACTTCACCAGCTCTCAGGCAATACAGGTTAAGAGACATGAAACTTTGCCGCATGAACATATTGGACATTACGCTAACCCTGAGAATTAAAACATGGAATGATAATACTCATTAAAAAGTGTGAAGCAACATCTGATATGCCTTAAAATAACTTGGAGATATGCTGCAAAATTCCTGAAGCAGTTAGGGAAACGCCTCAGAGAATCGACGGGGAAAGAAAAAGCAGGGTCTTATCTCCATCAAAGGATCACCACGGCAGCTCAAGTGGGAAATGCGAATTGCATTTTAAAATGCATTGTTAGAGGCCCCACTTTGTCACATCTTGACAGGCTGTAGTGACTTTTTACTGCTCTATATTTTCACTTCACACTTCTCTGTCTTTTAAAGATGTTATCTGCCTGAAATAATGTATTGTCAAATCGGAGACATTTCCTCTAAAAAAATTGGAGATAAAAAATCAAGCTACATACAGAGCAATAGTCAATGAAAAAGAGATCTCTAGCAACGGTCAATAGAGAAAGAAACCGAGCAAAGGTGTCTAATAGTTTGAAGGGGCTAGATGAGAAATATATGCACCAACTGTGGAGCCGGTTTCAGTCGTTTGTTATCGTGGCAAAAATACGGCATTGGAGCGATATTGTTACTTTGTTGACTGTGCGATGTGCGATGGGACAAAAGACCCTAGCAATTGTATTATATAAAGTGTAAGTCACCGATATTATATGCTGAGTCTCAAGAATTGTCATTCAGTGGTTTCTCTGACTTTTTTAAAAAATGACAACGGCGATATGCAGCAATTTGTGTAGTAGCATCAATCCCAGTGAAAGGAAAAATATTCACATGAAGACGGATGGGGATTAATTGACAAACACCCATATCCCTCTGTAGAATTCATGACTATCAACAACTAGTGGGATTATGCGAATATTATACTAAAGAATTGGATATTAATAAGGCTTACCCATGTCAACAACGCTCCTACCAGGCTGAAACTATAAGATTTATATCTTGATCTACGCATTGCAGATTAACAGGAGTGCATTTTAAGGCGAATCAGTCAATTGGCATTGCATTGTAGGCCTATAGTATATTATATGCTATTTGTTATTTTATTTACTTAAGCCAATTTTTGATTAGTCTAGATTTCTATCAAATTTTCTCATAGTTCATTTTTATGTTTTCTGTTGCACCATGTAACTTCTTATAGCACACGTTATATTTGGGAATCGCGTCTGGCGGTAGTGATAAGGCTGGACACTGGTAGGCACAGTACTATCCAGTGACACCATGCCAGGTCCACACCTTATTGTAAAGAAACAGCCTAATCACATGATCACAAGTAAAGACACAGTTCATTTTTCTGTTCAGAATAGTCATTTAGAATTATTTTATTAAGTCATGTATTCATCCAATCTCAGTAAGCCCTCCCCAAAATTTTACAAACGCTGTAGTGTTTTTTTTTTCTTGTCGTTCGTTTTGATTGAATACTAATAATGATGTTGATTCGTTCCAGCAGCCCTTCTGCTTGAACATCCTGGTTCCCCAATATCAAACACAGGCCTTGGTAACCCGGGCGACGCCTGTTCCTGTATGAAATCGTCGTTATTAACATGCTCCATGTGTGTATGGGTGTTGGGCGAGGACGAGATTATGGAGGAAACCGCTTTTTCCTTCCGAGTATGCACTTTTTGTGATTCGAGCGTCTGCAGTCTGGTAAGTAGTCAGCCAATGCTTGATCCACTTGCGACCTTCACGTTGCTGGATTACAGGTGTTCGCCACACACCCGGTCGGCTGTAAGGATATAGATGATATTAGAATATAGTTATTAAGGTTCTAATCCACTTTAATGACCTCCAAGTAGCTGGATTACAGGTGCCTGCCAAACACCCGGTCGAAAGAATTATTAGTAAGGTTGACTGCGCAAGGTGAACGTGGCAAGGTTGAATGTGGGCCATCGAGACCACAGGCAGACACTTAAACCAATGTGCCACTCGCTCACCTACATGGAACATCACCATGTACCCGACTTGCTTAAGGCAGCGCTTCTCGGAAGTTCCCATATCCTCAGGCGCATACTTAACCTCCCTGAGTCCTGGTAGGACTCCGAGGCCCAGTAGGGTCATCCCGACCTAATGTTGTACATGGGTCGTGAGTAGTGAAAACTGTGCCCTACTTGCGAGGGATAGGTACATGGATAGGTACATGTATAATTTAGTGTTATCAATAGGTACATGGATAGGTACATGTAAAATTTACTTATCAATAGGTACATGGATAGGTACATGTATAATTCAGTGTTATGAATAGGAACAAGTATGAGATCTGTTTTACTGGATAGGTACATGTGTTTGGTACAATCGGTTGAGTACACTGTGTTTCGGAACGTCTATGATCGAACTTGTGTGGTTTGGTTCTGAGCACTTGGGTACGTACCGATAGACGTCCGTTGTTTGATTTTGAATGGGTTTGCTCAATTGCGACTATTGTGACTATTGAAACCATTGTAATCAAGATGACACATTGATTTTCCTTTTACGTAGACAAACTAAGCTATAAATATGAGATAGTTGTCTGATGACATACATAATGATGACTAGTATCCCAACGTCGTGGGTTGTCGCAAGAGACCTTGGATATTCGTTCTGGTGATGTTATTAGAAATAGTCACATAGATGACCTTCTACAATATGCTGTCAGAGATGTAAGGCGAAAACTAGGTGCACCACAAGGGTGGACATATTTTCAGAAAATTTTATCTGATCAAAATGTACCTCACAATATTATTGGAGGACCGACTGTGAATCAATTGGATAAGGGTCACTTACAAGATGGATCAAAGAGTAAAACACCCACGATGGCGGTCAAGCGAGAGCTTGCAGATCCCGATGATCTGCAACCAAAAAGAGCTACTAGGCGCTCAATGCGTGTTGGAAAGGATTATAGTAAATATTAGGCAAATATAAATTAAGCTTTGCTTCTCTCATATCATGTCGCTACAAAAGTTTTGCTGCTGTTTGAAATCTGCGCTCGAAGGTAAAGGAGAAGAGGGCATAGAGGTTGATATCAATTGTGTTAGCAGTTGCTGTGCGAGTAATACGCGTGCAAATCAGAACAAAGACGATGAGTACAGCAGTGAAACTCAGAAAGATTTATTACGACTTAAATCATCCCGCAAGTTTCAGTCGTCCGGAAGTTCTAGCTCGTGCAGCAGGTGTGGGAATAGAGAAAGTCAAGAAGTGGTTGAGGAGTCAACCGACTTACACTCTTCACAAAAATGCGAGAAAGCGGTTTCCAACAAGAAAATATGTTGTTAACAATATAGATAGTCAATGGCAAGCGGACTTGGCTGACATGCAACAGATATCACAGTACAATGATGGCTATAAATACATCTTAACTGTAATAGATATTTTATCTCGCTATGCTTGGGCACGTGCGCTGAAATCTAAACGAGGACCAGAAGTTGAAGCGGCTTTTCAGAGCATTTTCGATGAGGGGCGTGTTCCGCAAAGAATACAGACCGATCAAGGGAAGGAATTCGAAAACTCTCATGTTCGAAGTCTCCTTAAAAGTCATAATGTGGAATTGTTTAGTGTCAAAAGTGCTTATAAAGCTGCCATGGTTGAGAGGTTCAATCGCACACTGAAGACAAAAATATGGCGCTATTTCACTGCAAAAAATACACATGTTTGGGTAGGTGAGCTGCAGAAATTTGTTAAGAATTACAATGAAAGCTACCATCGAATCATTAAGATGAAGCCAGTTGATGTTGCCCCAGATAATGCGATGGATGTATGGCTTCGATTGTATGATAAGAAAGCGAAAAACATTTCCAATGAAAAGAAAATTAATGTTGGTGATAGAGTTCGGATTTCAAAGGTTAAGTCTACATTTGAGAAGGGGTATCTACCTAATTGGACTGAAGAAGAGTTTTTTGTGGATGAAGTAAATACAAAATTTAGACCAACCATGTATAAATTAATAGATTACCATGGCAATCCAATTGAAGGAAAATTTTACTCTTATGAATTGCAAGTAGTAGACAGAAGTGAAGAGGTGTATATGATTGACAAAATAATTAGGAGGAAAGGTCGTGGCAATCAAAGGAAATATCTAGTTAAATGGAAAGGATATCCTGATTCATTCAATAGCTGGATAACGCACCAGGATCTACAAAATGTGGAGGTGGGAGACACTCGTAACTTTTAAGCTAATATAGCATGTGACTTCTTCCATATATGAGTTTAACATGTCTACTAACTTCAACATCATTCTTCCAAGCAATAGCAACCCCAAGATATTCCCAAGTAACAAACTATCTCTATACTCTGATGAATTCGCTAATCCAATTACTCTGCATGGACCCCATGAAGTTGCTCTAACTGAAATTACTTATTACAACGATATCAGTTTGCTAAAGAACAACTATTTTGAATTACATAAAGAAGTGCGAAAGAAGGATGATTGCTTTCGCATATTTCAAAATAGTCTACATGGTACATGGGCTTTTCATCATCTAACTTTACATCCTTTTTCAACATCTTTACCATCTGTCCAAAACATGATTAAAATTCAAAAGGCATTTGCAACGTCAACTTTTGATTCTAAGGTTTTATCACAATGAGCTTGCAAGATACAGAAAAGGAAATCGGTAGAATGTTCGAACGAATAAATGATCTCTTCAAGCTGACTTTGAATAAATTCTACAAACCAGTCATAAAGGGGTCAACAAAATTGATGAAGGAAGGGAAGCATGTTCTTCTTGTATTAGGTAAGGATTTGAGTCATACTTTTGGGTATTCCAGAACAACTTTCTCATCAAGGTATTGGTACAATGGACGTGGGTGGAATTCGAAGAGGAAAGTCACTGATTTTCAATGTAGAATTGTGCCATTGTATGCATTACAAAAAAGGAACATCCGAGTAAAAAATAAATTTGAGGTCATTAGAAGTGTTGAAGACTTTGCAAGAAAGTTTAAAGGATCAGTGCCAGAAACGTTAATGACTTGTGAATATAAGAAAGAGAAAGTAACTTTATTTACTGTTGAAACGGAGGCAGAATTTATTGTTTTTACTAAAAAGACACCATTGGAAAAGTCTGAGTCCGCTGTTATGGAATTCGGATCTGAAATGATTGGGATGTTTAAGGGCCTTGAAAGCGCACCTTGGTTGACAGAATTAAATGATACATTCAAGGTTCAATTGTCCTCTTCTAAACTCAAAGCATCAACAAATGCTTCATGGGATATCCACGTATACAGCGAAGACATATTGGGTGATGAATTGTCTACTTCCAGTGAACTTGTAAAAAGAGTTAATTTGAACATTGAAAGCTTGAAAACGCCATCTGAATTGTGTACAAAGTTAAATGAGTTTGGTGTAGATCACCTTGATGCTGATGAATATCACTTTTCTTATGACCCACATAAGAAACGCATGATTCTAAAGGTAGGGAAGAACTCTCTTATCAAGCTGGATAGCGTGTTAACGACCACATTGGGATTCTCAAAATCAACTATTTATGAAGGCACATCAATAGGCGATACAGCCCCATCACTACAGCGTGATATAAGTAACTTATACGTCTATTGTAACATTATTGAATATACAAGGGTTGGCGACATTGAGGCCCCACTTCTGCGCACATTTCCTCTCTCATCCGTAAGGAAGCAACTAATCAATCGAGAATTTTTTAACACAATGTATCTACCAATCAGCCGAAATTTCATCAATAGAATTGACATATCAATTCATGATGACGCAGGAGAAGTAGTACCGTGGTGGTGTTACTGTTTTGACCCTACATATTAGGTCACGAGAATACGGCTTTACGCTATTGTGACTTCCATAGTTATTCAATAGTCATAATGACAGGCATTTACAGTAGACCATCATATCAGAGCGGTTATCCCGTGTTTGTTGGAGGTAGACGACAAGTTGGAGGAGGCATATTTGGTGCACTAAGACGTATGGTTCTTCCAACATTCAAAAAGTATGGCGTACCAATCATGAAGCATGTTGGAAGCATGGCTTTAGATTTTGGTGCAAATGTTGCAGCTGATGCGCTTCAAGGTGAGGATATCGGTGAATCTATGAAAATGCGCGCGCAGCAATCTGCCATAGACGCATTAGATGATTTAACAAAGACGAGACGTACAGTTCGGAAGAAGCGTAGGAAGTCAAGACAAGTTGGATCCGGTCGAGTTACTAAGCAAAGACGCAGGAAAAGTAAAAAGCCGACTAGAGCAGCACGTTCTAAATCTAGACGTCGAGTGAAAACAAGAAAGCGCAAACGAAATTCCACAGTGACTAGAAACAAGTCAAAACGAAGGAAGACAACATATTTTTAAAGCTAATACGATGCAGAGTATCAATTCGGCTTTGTGTTTCTTCGATTCTCCCCCTCATGAGACAGACATCATCTCCTCAACAATTGTAGATATAGTCCCCACAACAAATATCGATGGTAACCAGCAGCCTATTCAGTTTGATATACCTGCCAATCCTCAAGATTATATTGACTGTCAATCCATTGATTTAGAGTTGTGTATACAAATTAAGAAGACTGATGGTACAAATATCGATTCATCCAAGGATAAAGTGGGATTAGCAAATCTTCCTATTGCCAGTCTGTTCTCAGATGTGTATCTAATATTGAATGACAAACAGATTGAAGGAGGGGATCGAGCATATCCATATGGAGCATATATACATACAATGATTCAATTTCAAAAGCAAGCTAAACAGTCACACTTGCAAGTTTCTGGGTGGTATGATGATCAGCAAGGGAAATTTGATGATGTCTCAAATACAGGGTTGAAAAGACGAATGGATTTAACAGCGGATTCAAAGGAATTATACTTGAAAGGACCCGTCTATCTTGATTTCCTTCGTCAATCTAGGTATCTGCTATCACAGGTTAAAATGCAAATAAAATTTATTCGTGCAAATCCTGAGTTCGCGTTAATGGCTTTTGGAGCTACAAACTATCAAGTCAACATAAGTAATGCCGTGCTCAATGTAAGGCGAGTAACAATGAACCCGTCAGTCATCAACGAGCATGCGACAGGATTGAGGAAAAACAATGCAATATATCCAGTTAATCACAGTGTGTTGACAAACTTCACAATTGGTGCGGGATCATCCTCACATGCCTACCCAAATCTTTTTCCCACTGCAATGCCAAAGGCGGTGTATATCACATTTGTGGAAAATGAGGCATTCATTGGTGCTTTTGAAAAGAATCCATTCAATTTCCAACACTTTAGTGTTAGCAAACTAGCACTCTATCAGGATGGGAAATTTGTATCTTGCAAAGCATATGAGCCTAATTTGAAAGATGGCAAATTCGCACGTGAATATGGTTCTACTTTCACCGCCCTCAACATGTTTAATACAGATGATTCAAATGGAATTACAATGGATATGTACAAGAATGGCTACTTCTTCATTATGTACAACCTCACAGCAGATGCAGATCTAGGTGGTGAAAGCGTAGGAGTTACAAAGCCTGGAAATCTACGACTGGAGGTATCATTTGAGTCACCTTTGAAGAAAACAATTACTTGTCTCATTTATGCTATCTATGATAGTAAAGTTGAGATAACAAGAATGAGAGACGTGACTGTCAGCTATCAGAGATGAGTAACTTAAGCAACATAGAAATCTTGAGGAAAATGAGGAAAGCTCATCCCTATTCCAAGACAATATTTCTCAATGTCTTTTCTAGAGATAATTTACCTGATTCAATTCCTTTCTATCCTTGTTCGCTTATCATCAATACGGATACCAACAATCTTCCCGGAAAACATTGGATTGCTGTATACATCAATCGTTATAAATTTGCCGAATATTTTGACTCTCTTAATCAACTTTGTTTACATGATATCGCATTATGGATGAACAGGTTCTCCTGGACTGTTAGGAAAGTGACATCGTTCCCACTTCAAAGTAATACATCTCTAATGTGCGATGGCTATGTACCCTATTTTATCAACGAGAGACCATTGAAAAATAGCTGTAAAAGTGCTTTAGAACTATTTTCAAAAAACTGTGATAAAAATGATGTAATTCTTACTAAATATGTCAAAGCAGTTTTGAAATAAAGTTTTATGTTGTATCAGTAACTTGCTCTCTTTTTCCAAAACAAGGGTTTATAAGGAAAACAAAAATATGTTTATATTTCATTATCTATTCACATATATACAAAATCTACAATTTGGTTTTCATGAAACATTTTTTCAAATCACATATGATGGGAGGCACATCACTTATGTCTTTAATGCCGGTTATCACAATCTTTCCATTATGGAACACATGAACATGATATGGATGCCAGTTAGTCAATTGAGCTGCTGGAAATAGCTCCACTTCATAAGTTAGATTATGTGATGATGTAACTTTACGGAAATCATAGTGATAGTGTAATTCACATAACACGGTCATTGTCTTCACTTTCCAATCAGATAATGAATCACCAAGTAAATGTTCCAAAGTTAAGTGTAGATATGAGAGATCACCCTCCATGACCCTTCCAATACATTGGATTGTTCCATTTGGAAAGAATAGGATAGTGAGAGATCTATCCTACCTCTGAATCCTCCATGTTAACATTGAGGGTCTTCCAAGATGTAAGCTCGTTGTCGGCTTCAATTTGCGTTTTATCAGTAACCATTGTTTTCGGTTGGGTATATTCCTCTCGATCTCTTGTAGATTGAGTTTTGACTTTGCTTTTGTAGTTAACATCCGATTTACAACTTCCAACCGTTTGATGTCCTCCATCTTTAATGAGTGACGTTATCTGTGGTAGTATCTCCCTTGTAAAGGTTTCCCATGTGACGTCACTGAAACGAAAAAATCGATATTCAACATCTTCCCGTTTTGGTGAACAGACGTATAGTTTGACTGATGAATCACACTTTATCCATACCTTGTCATCGAGAGGAATCTTGATCCGAGTCTTATGGTTGTCAATGAGATCCGCAAAGTCTTTCAGTGAAGGCAATGAGTCAATACTAATGCAAACGCCACGATGTTTTCGATCACTATTTGCTATTGAATGACGAAATGCTATTCTTTTAGAATTTGTTATGTGAACGTTTTGAACGTCACTAAGTTTCCATGTTCTAATGTAATGAGGCATGTTCCGAAAGCTATGTTTCAAATTTAGGTTTAATGTTTGCCTAAAGTTTGTTATTTTATTAGCTCAACATGTCGGAATGATGTTGAGTACAAATTCTTCACATATTCATTCACATTAGGACTACCTATTTATTAGTAATCATTTCTACATATCGGAAAGATGTAGAAATTTCAATTTTAGTAAGACTACTTATGTATTAGTAAGTGTTGCTACATGTCGGAAGATGCAGCAATCGCAAGATCTATTACAAGTGGAATATTGTATTGTTTTTTTCTTAATTTAGACTTATTCTACATCACCTGTGACAGGAAGGCATCTCCTTCTCTTCGACGGTGGGGGAAGACCTAGGCTGTAGTGTCCATATGGTAATGATAAATTTTTATCCAGCCAACAGCGCTTATCCTCCCAAAGTGAAAGACCTCGCTTCCTAAATGATTTTGTGCTAACTATGTGATTTTTTGAATTTATAATTGTCATATCTTCAGTTGTATCATTCTCACTATAATAGACACTCCTATAGTCATCATGTTTCAATTTTTTAACTGCTGCTCTCTGAATTCCTTTTGCACGTTTGATTCTATGATTCGTAAAGTCTAGATATTTCATTGAATACATTTTCGGTTTTAGTAGGATCATTTCCTCAAGCAACTTTCCAGCACACTCATCCTTAAAACAACCTAATCTAGCTTTGTTTGTAGTTGAGTATAGTCGGTGATGACTGTCATAGTTTGAAGAGTCAAACTTTTCACCGAATTATAGAAGTATATCTTCCAGACGGACAGATGGTGATGTGTATAAACATAGGAAGAAACTGTCGGTATCACCTCCACAAAGCCGCGTTCTATTTATCAGTGGACACCCTTTTAGATCATTGTAATATAATTGATACATTTCCAACTTACTATATTCAAGTACTGCTTGACCAACATATATTAATTTATTTAAAACTATTGAAAGTTTGTACATTTCCATACCAACCAGATCTTCATCAAATATTTTATGTTGAACATAGAGAGGATGATTGGACAATTTCAGTAGTTGTTTCTCATTGTTGACTAGTTTAAATTTTTTCCTTCTCCTTACATTTTCCATTGTTTTACCATATAAAGAATTATTTTTCAATTTGTAGAATGACTTTTCAAAGTCAGTGTTTGATTGAGCCCTCTTTTGAGAGTTCATATCAATGTATGTTTTTAACCAAGGCTTTTTTGTGAATTTTATGCCACTATGAATCTTCTTGATTCTCATGCCCATGGTCAAGTAAAATTTTAAAATTGAGTAGTGGACTACATAATTTTCCCTATCAAATTGATGGAGCAGAAGTTTCTTGATAGAAGAAAAATGTGTATTTGGTCTTACTTTTTCATATAGATTTTTCATATAGTGTGAAAACATTCTCTTTTCAATCATCTGCATTTCTGGAGCTAATGGGAAATCGGCAGTGTCATCATGACTGGCTGCAGGATACTCTAAATCTAAATCAAAATTGTAGCCGATTTCACCATCATCATCTATATTTTGAACATTTTCTTCATTTAAAAAATTATCTAATTCCCTTTCATTCAACCATTTGAAATTTGAGTGGGGTAGATTTCTACTGCGTGAAGAACCGCAAAGGTTATGGACATCTAAGTAGGTCAAATGTCGACTTTCATGTGTATTATTTCCTAATTCTTCAATGCGTGCACGCGCTCGGTGAATGTTGGTGAAAGTCATACCTCCTCTAATTCCTCGTTCAAATAGATTGTACATATTTTCATCTTGTATGTATTGTGGGGATCATTGGAAGAGAAATGTAGTGCTGAGGTAAAGCTAAGATGTGGGAGACTGACAAAATGTACAGGGTCGACTTCATCCTCACGTTGACTCAATGCTGTAAACACTTCAAATATGTTTGCCAACAATAAAACATCTAACTTCAGATATGCCAGCATATAATCCCCAAATGTGCTACAAGTAAATTCAATCCATGCCTTGTTAGCGTGTTCATATTCACTATCGGAACAGTGCTCACGAGTAAGATCATTATAGAATTCAAATTGTGGTGGTAGACAGTCTTCCGTCAACGTGTTTAAGTTTTTGAAGTATGAATATGGAAACACTCCCTTCTGATATAAAACATTATCACTTAATTGTGGAAATTCTACCCTTAATGTCTCTACATGCTCATACGTTTGCAAACCCTTGGCTAATTCACTCAAGGATGCACTTAGAAATTGATATGAGTCTAAGAATTTTAGTTTAAAGTATACTGTCTTCCCTTTGTATTCATTTACAGGGACACTGGCGGATAAAGTTATATATTTTTCAGCAGTTGCTGCTACAACATCTAATTTCCAAGATTTCATTCTTCCAATCGCTTTATAGCAAACGATGTGACTATCATAATTTTTAAAATTGTGGAAAAATATGGGAGCTCCCGTCTGTTATGTCTTAACCGGAGATTGCATTTCCTACATAATGTTTGCCTATATCGTCCGGTGATATGATCATGATCACGAACTTTTATGACTTCATCGCTGAATTTCGATTTACATTTGTTGCAACATTCTGCATTCTCATGGCGTGCTTTTTCATCCGCTGACAGTGACATTGGCTGCCTAGTTGTTGCACATTGGTTGTCATATAAGTCTTGGGCTACAGTTTCTAAGTGGTGCAAGAAACTAATAATGCAATTTTCTCCCTCAAAGAGGTAATACTTGTTTTCAAATTTCGATTGAAGGGCATTATGCCAGACATGATAAGCTCCAATGGCCGCAGGTTTTTTTTTTTATCAATGTAGCACTCTATATCTGCATAAATTACTAAAGGAGGACTTAGTTGATATTCCATGCTACTTGTTAGTACTTTTAGATCCGATGGCATTTTTTCTATTTGTGCTTTTCCTCGAATGCAAAACTGGAAGTGTCGTTCTAGTGTTGCCTTATATGTGAATGACTGAGTGCATCTTTCGCAGAAGTATTTATGTCTTTTTAAAGTTCTCCTATACAATCTTGACAGCTTTGGAATTCCACAATAGTGTGCTGCTCCATTGTTTAGAATTAGCAAAATATTAACCGTTTGCCTACCAGTAAAGTTACTATTGTAACGAACACCTTTGAGTCCATTTTCATAAAAGTGAATGTTAATTTTAATATCATTATTTTTCTCAAATTTTGGAATATCTTTGATTGATACTGGTGTGGAAATGCCTTCCATATTTAGCTCAGATGTCCACTTACTATATGATTTTACTTCATTCCTTGAATAAGGTACTTCATTATAATGCAATATTGATAAAACTGCATATAGGAAGCAATCATTTGCATTTGAATTAGCATTAATGACAGCTTTAGAGTTTTTTAACTTCTTTGGTAGAGGAAATGATTGTCCACCTGACAGTATTGGACTTGTTATTACATTGAACTCTATATTTTGTACATCATCTATAATCCAATTGCTACCCTTTTTTGTGAAGGCTTCAATATGATTTATTAGACTATTCAGATGATCCTGAAACCAAGCATCATAGTCATAAATATAGTTTGAGGATGATGAGGTAAAGTGTGCGAGAAAAGTTTCTTCTTCTTGAGGATTAGAACGGACATAACGAATTTGTGCAATCAGACGACCGCGCAATTGATAGCTCCTTAGTAAGTCAGACACTAAATTCCCTAACATGGAACGCATGCTTTCTAAGAATGATGTTATGTCCACAGTAGGTGTTGTTGGCGTGATATCATACACACGTGCATGGCCATTGAGTGCGCTTTCGCTGAGACTAACAGTTCCATAGTTATTATGCATATTCATCTCACTATTTGTGTTATGTACATTCATATGCTGTCGAAATCTACTTATAGAGTTATACGTTTTGCCACACCGAGAGCAGTATTGCATAAAGTTTTGTATGTTAGTTGAAGCGCTGGTTGTTGGCTTAGAAGTAGATCTATTTTGATTATTTGAATTTGACTCTGTTATACTATCATTCGGTTTATTATTGCATACAAGTTTATGCCTCTTAAGATTATCCATCCTATTCGTCTTATATGGACACTTGCTACATTGATACGTTTTTCCTAACTTACAAAATTTTTCATGTCGTTGCAAATTGCCTATGAGAGTGAACACTTTTCCACACTTGGTACAGACAACCATGATTATTGATGAGGATTGAAATTAGCAAGCCCTTATATACATCTACCATCTAATGACGTCAGCGTCATCACCAGCCAATACCATATGTTCCGATCTGATGCAAAGAGAAAACATAACATGTTTGATAATTTCTTTTTCCTAAATGAAGAAAGATAAAAGTTAAAGTTAAAGTTTGGCACACTTTACAATTCCGCTGTGATTCAGCTTCAAATGACTGCATCCTTTTGCGCAGACGCTGTAATCGTTCATGTGAGTCAGTCTCACTTTTCTTATTGCATTGTTCATGCACTCAATGTGAATTAAAGTCTCCTTTTCATGAACACGGCTGTTTGAAACCTGGGAGGCCAACAGGAGATTGGATTGTGTTAGGTTCCTCACAGATTCAATTAAGCCTCTATTCTCCTCCTTCATTTTCTTCTCCCGCTCCTCTGCCTGCTGTAGGCGCTCCTGGCAGAGACGCAACTTGGTCTGCATATCCTCTTCTGTCGAGGTTGCGTCCACGTCGACGTTATAATCCCGCACTGGGAGAGGAGCCGTCACATCCGACGTTGGTAGAGCTGCAACTGGGGGAGGTGTTGTGGGAAGTAGTACCGGGGAGGAAGGAGCTGCACCTGGCGTCGGTAATGGGTTCGGAGGAGATACCGGCAAGGGAAGACGTGCAGGGGATGATGGAGCCAAGCAGATCATTGGGGACGGCGGCAGGCGGACACTCCAGCTCGGGGATGCCCGGATGTTGCTGAAGGAGACCTCCTGTGATGCATGCATCACGGAGTCCTGTAAACGAAAAGAAATAATTGTTTATGAACTATTTGCAATTGTTAACATTTATCAAAATAAAAATTAACACTATGTAAATTCAATTACATAAATTAAAATTAACTTGTTGACATTTATTAACTCCAAATGTGAATTTCACATACCTTCAGCTCGATTTTCCCTCAATTGGATCCACCTTCATCCTCCGAAAGAACCATCGAATCATTCTAGAAGATAAATTGATATATTGCAGATTAATAAATTTTTACTCAAGTGGGTTTCTAAATTACAATGGAAAAGTTCTCTGCTGATGCAGTCATCTAAGCATTAAACTTACATTTGCAACCGAATTATCGTCATCGGATGAGGATGTTGGAGACGACGTGGTGGAGACGTCGTCATCAGATGACGAGGAATCGCCCGATGATTCATTGATGGAGTAGGGCCTCTCCTCGTTATCCTCTATAGATGCGGTGGTCGCAGGCGTAGACAGAAAGCTCCGCTGATGTCTTTTAAGGGACAAAGATCGTACAGCCTGCAGCAAAAATTTGATAATGTTTTTATAACTAAATAGATATTAATGAGAATTAATATAGACATAGACTATATACATGTAAAGTTTTTTTCCAGGTATTGTTGTCTGATATCGAATCGTAGACCATGAAAATCACACTTACGGGACTTGAGATGGTTTTCTTTTCCGGCGAATTCAACCGAGGTATTGCAGGATACCTTTGGACACATGGAAACAGCTGAAAATAGAAATTCATGTTCAATTTCACATTAAGAAGTAACAAGCAAATTAATTTCTTACCTTTCGCAAGTTTTCCACCGCATTATTGTCTTCGAAACTGACTTTCAGCGGTCGGGGCACCTCGCACTGAAATATTTATGAAATATTGATTTAATTTATGCACACGATTACTAACCTGAGTAAATAGAATCTCACATCTTGAACGACCAGTTTCTTCTGCACCAACACCTTGGCTTTCTTCGGTGGGGGCATCACCATGTCCTGAAATGTGTTAACAACAAATTTATTTTAATCTAAAGGAAGCAGTACTTTTTGTCAACTGTGAGTCAGTTGTCCGTTCAAGTTAGCATTTAGAATTGACTGCACTTACCTCAAAATCACTCAAAGTCTCATCAATAAATTCTCGAGACTTGGGGACTTTCTTAGGTACTCGGGACTTGGGGGCTTTCTTTGCCTCAGGCTCGTCCACCTGTGAGAGCACGCCTTCAGTCGGCCTTTCCTTGGTAAATAGCCTCTCCAATTTCTTTTTCTCTGCCTTGGAGGTAAGGTTGATGCCTTTCCGGCCATTCTGTTGGGCACAGGGAGTATGTTTGGCAATGAAGGCCTTTGCCAAGTCGCTGTTCACCTTGTCGTTGCTCCTCTCATATGTCTTGCAGGTTAAACAATAGAGGTATGTGAAATCCTGTTTGAATGTGCAGTCTTTGTGACCACTCTTGTTGGCATGTCGAACAGGCAGTCGGCATGTTTCACAATAGTGAAAGATCAGCCGTTGTCGCGCAATACTTTCATGTCGGACCATTTCTAAATAGGAAAAAAATTTGATTATAATTTAATCTCTTGTTAAACGAGAACGCATTTATATACCATCAACAAAGCTCTATTAAGTGCTACTTTCATATTGGAGAAATCTGAGAAAGAAATAAAATTTGAAGTTGAAATTGAAACCGAAAGTCGAAAATTAGATATTTATTCGAAAAGGGTTTGCTCATAAGAAGAGTTGAAATTTGGAAACAGCTGATTTACTATTATTTAATTTCGAAATTAATATAATAGAATGAAAGTGAAATTTCGAAAATTTCAACCACTGCTCAATTTGTTTAATTAAACAAGCTTGAATTTTATACATCTGTTAGCAGATGACAGACTGAATATATAAAATGGATGAAGGCTTTATTTAGGTATCTTTTTATTTATTTACAAACTGTGAAAATCTTGTTGATTCAAATACACTTACATTTAAACTAATATATTCATGTCTCTCGCTCAATGACTTAATATAGGATGAAAAATTTAAAAAAAAACATGGTTAATAATATAACATAAAGTGTTCCTATCCTAAAAACCCAAGCTTCTATATTTAAAGCCATTTGGTTATAAAAACTTAATAATGTTCCTACTCCCGAATATCCTATAAAGTAGCACAACATGACAATGAAACTCACTTCAGAATTGTAATAAGAACCGGAGAACGGAGGAACGAAGAACGACGTCTGCTATGGACACTGAATTATTTGAAAATGAGTGAAAATTCGTTGTGTGCAACTTCTTTATATATGAAATTGACAAAGCAACTATGAACAAAGACCTTATGACATCACATCCTGGAATTGGTACGGTCAAACTAAATTGATAACTCAAACAAGAATTGGAACAGCTGGTTTATTTTTAACCTTAGAAATGGAAGCGCCATCATATGTGTTGAAAGATTTCTACATGTAAACAGTAGAGTGAATTCAAAGTAATATGAACTGATGGACTGATGTATTATTTGATATACATGTTATTATTAATAGTCATATAATGATGCATATTTGAAGATACAAAACGTGTGATTTGAATAGAACACTAAAATTTGAATTAAGCGCTAAATTTCGAAAATTCAAATTTCGTGCCAAAATGCGAATTATCAAATTTAAACACTTTTCAAAAATTTGAATTTCGCGCCAAAATTCAAATAATCAAATTAAAATACTAGGTTTAAGGGTTAGGGTTAGGGTTAGGGTTAAGGTTAGGGAAGCAAGAAGAGTATCTATGGCACCCGGAAACCATGGGTAAATAAATTTTCGAGTGCGCGAAGCGCACTCGTAAATTTATTTACCCTATAATCCGAAAAATTTCGAGGCCCCCCCCGCCGTGTAAGAAGTGTATGAAGTGTATGAAGTGTATGAAG
The DNA here is from genome assembly GCA_907163375.1 of Prostheceraeus crozeri. Lineage (NCBI taxonomy): Eukaryota > Metazoa > Platyhelminthes > Polycladida > Euryleptidae > Prostheceraeus > Prostheceraeus crozeri. Next base: position 721,862 of record CAJQUW010011204.1, read on the forward strand.
TGTATGAAGTGTATGAAGTGTATGAAGTGTATGAAGTGTATGAAGGTCAAAGGTCAATGTCAGGTCTAAGGTCAAGGTCAAGTGTAGAGGTTTGTATATTATGGTCATTTTTGGTTGTAAAACTTTAACTTTAAAAATTTGTAAACTTAGTCATTTTTGTAAAAAAACTTGGAATTTTTCAAGTTGCATACAGATGCATACAACTAGGATTTTTTCATCAAATGGGTACATACAATATATCATTCGAATGCTCTTTTCATGCTGATTCTAATGGTGTATTGTATGAGACATGTATGACATATAACTAGAGAGCTACATGTATTTAAAGAATGGGCTAAAAACTTAGTGAATTTAAAAATCTAACATTTGTCTGCTTGCATACAGTTGCATACAACTAGGATTTTCCCATCGAATAGGTACATACCTTATATCATTCGAAAGGTCTTTTCATTCTCATTCTTATGGTGTCGTGTATGACACATGTATGATATCATCCTGGACTGCTACAAGCATTTTAAAATTAACAACATAACTGTTTCTTTAAAAGTTATATGTTCCTATTTATTTCAAGTTGAAGTCTTTATATTTGATTTTTTTGTTTCAATTCAGTTATTCAACATCATTAATTGTAGATAGTTATTCCCCTTTCCCATTCAGACCTTAATTGAAGACCGATTTGTGAAATGATAAAACAAGTCTGTTCATATATACAAATGAATATTAAATGAAGAGATTAAGAAAAAACACACTAAATGTCATCAAGGTAAGGAAAGGGTACAAGTTTTTTCAAGTCCACTTGCACATGGATCCTGGTCTTTTTGGGCGCACAGGGACAGCGACGTGGTGTGTCAAGGTCGATGACCGAAAATTCGAGAGCGGTTGTGAGGTTCCGCTCGTTTGGCTCCATTCGCATGAAGACCCGTTTCGTGTGGTATTTTTTCGGCGCGTTCTTCACTCTGACAGTGACCCTTCCATAGAGTGGCGTTCGCATGGACTTCTTATTCATGTGACGCATCGTCTCGATTGATACGTCACTATCCTCACCATCATCACTCGAGTAGTCGGGCGATGCAGGGGCTTGGGTGAACACCACCGGCTCGCTTGGTGTTGTCGATCGCTCCATCGGAGATTGGGGAGGTGTATTGGTACGTTCCACTGGCGAAGTGGTACGATCAGCAGTACCGTTCTCAACTGCGGCTTTCTGTTTGCGATCCATTATGACTTGTAGATTTAAAATAATTGTAACTTGTAAACGTGAGGATTAGAACCTTTGATAAGAATTGGTACAAACCTCGGACTTATATACTTTTTAAACAAAGGAAATCCTAAGAGCCAATCAGAGAGGTACCGAACTTCCCTAAAGAATATATAACTATATAAAGGATGTCATTGTTCCAAACTGTTAAGTACTTATCCTCAACGTTCCATAACAAGAAGCATGTCCTCAAAACCATTATTTTATTTTCAAAATGACAGCCAAGTCATTATGGGAGGTCAGTTGGACATGACCATGCATCTCTGTTGCGGCTGCAAAGTGGCCCTGTGGAAAACCTTGACTGTGTCAGCACTTCAAAGGCGGAGTGGACTACCAGTGAAGTGTCCGGTACACGAGTGGGATCATGACTTTAGCAACAATCAGACATTTCATGAATGGTGTGATGACTTCCTAAAGATCATGGAGTCGCCTGAGGGACGTGATCTGTACCCATCCTTTATTTTTCATGCTTAAATTAAACTTACATTGTAAATCTCTTGTCTTTTTCAGTTTAAACATAGTTCTGGAATTGGTTTTCTTATTGGGGAGCAACTAAATCATAACTGCACATTAAAGTTTCACATCTAAATAGTGCTACATTTAAAATAATTGTCACAATAGTCGCAATTGAGCAAACCCATTCAAAATCAAACAACGGACGTCTATCGGTACGTACCCAAGTGCTCAGAACCAAACCACACAAGTTCGATCATAGACGTTCCGAAACACAGTGTACTCAACCGATTGTACCAAACACATGTACCTATCCAGAAAAACAGATCTCATACTTGTTCCTATTCATAACACTGAATTATACATGTACCTATCCATGTACCTATTGATAACTAAATTTTACATGTACCTATCCATGTACCTATTGATAACACTAAATTATACATGTACCTATCCATGTACCTATCCCTCGCAAGTAGGGCACAGTTTTCACTACTGTCGAGCACAAAAAAAGAAAATAAGCAGTATGTGACATGGAAGGAGAAGCTACATCAGGCATCGAGATTAAGAAAAAGAGGAGAAATTTACAAAGGAGTTCCTGTAAAACGCATGGCTTCTTCTTTTAGGCCGAAGAACACGCTGATGGTGAAAATTAAACAGAGACATTCTGTCTCGCACATTAAAAAAAACTGGAGATGGGATGAGTGAATACATTGAGCAATTTTCATAATCAAGCGTTTACATATGTTTTCTAATATTGAAGGGAGAGGAAGCTTGTCTGAAACACGCGCCTAACGCCGGGTGACGCGATCCAATTGCTCTAACTTGTGAAAATCAGAAGCTTTCATAACACACTACATAGGCCAAGAATAAGCAAATGCCATGTAGGCCTGTCAAATTGTAGAAGAATAATTACAATTATTCTGCAGTCTTTTTTCGAGCGAAACTAAAGCGTCAGGTGTGCCAGAGAAAATTAAAATTATCCGTCTATTTCAACAGTTGTACGATGGAGCAGATAGTTCTGTACGGGTAGATGGAGGAAGCTTCAGTCTTCTTCTCAACAAACAGCGGAGTACGACAAGCCCCAGACCTTTTCAACACGCTAATTGATTTCCTCATGACAACAGTCACACCACAGATGTTCTAGTAGCGGTTTTTGTGGACCTGAAATCATTCTTCGATTCCATCGTTCGACAATATCTTTGGCTGGTTTTGAAAGCGTCAGGTGTACCAGAGAAAATCATCCGCCTATTTCAACAGTTTTACGACGGAGCAGATAGTTGTGAACAGGTAAATGGGGGAAGTTTCAGCCTTCTTTCCAACAGACAACAGAGTACGACAAACCAGTGTAGCAGCCCCACACCTTTTCAACACGCTAATTGATTTCCTCATGACAACAGTCACACCACAGATTGAAGGTCTGGCTTTAGATAATCAAGTGCTCAAAGACCTCGAGTATGCCGACGGCACAACCTTCCTGTCCGGTAGTCTAGAGTCCAGCCTACAAGCTCTTCACGTGTTTCAGAGCCAAGCAGAGCTATTTGGACTTAAAGGCAGCTGGCCAAAGACCAAGATAATGAGAGTTGCCGACACCGAAGCCTCACGCAGTGTTATCCTTGATGATCACAATATTGCTATAGTGAATCAATTTGTCTACCTGGGGTCCTTGCTAACTAATACTGGAGATATGGCCCCTGAAGTGAACCGCAGACGAACTTTGGCTTCCTCAGTCATGAAGTCCCTATGGAAGCCTCTCTGCCGCCACACCAACATCAGTTTAACCACCAAACTGCGATTCTACCAATCAATGGTGTCATCAATGCTCTTATCAGGCCTCTCAACAAGTCGCAAACGAAAAGATTGAGTGGTTACAACTACAGAGCCCTCTGTACTGTTTGCAACATCCGATGGCCTAACCGCATATCAAATGATGACATGTGGCAACTAACAGGGCTCCCGCCACTCTAACGGATACTAGTTCAGAGCCGTCTTCGCTGGTTCTGTCACATGCAAAGTAACCCACAGCTTCCAGCAAGAACAGCCTGTGACTTCAACCCGTCAGCCGCGGGATGGCGCAGACCGAAAGGAGCTCCTCGGCAACGGCATCGGGACGTCCTCCAAGAGGACATTCGTTCTCTACATCTCACTCCCGATGAAGCTGCTGACGGAACATCAGACCGAGCGAGCAGGAGAAGGGTCATGTCGAGTGTCGTCTCTGCGCCTGCCAGTCACGAGATTTAAGCACAAAGTAGCCATATGCTTCACCTCATAGGTTACCTCAGGCACAAGAGCACGATGAGTGAAGCAGCTGAAACAGTTTGTCTTTTGTAAGGCAGAGTTGCTAACAACACTTCATCCGACACGATAGAAGACTTGCTTGATCTTTGGTGAACGCGCATTTTCCTTTTTGCTCATCATGTTTAGGCCAATGTCCAGTTCGATATCAGTGCGGATTGCCAAATTGGGCTGGTTTGGGGCATTTCTTTTGCACCTTCCAGGACCCTAAAGTCCTTCGTGGACTTTATCGCTGACAGATATCTATACAAGTCTTGCACAAAGCCTCTGCCGCTTCACTTCGAAGTTGAAGGTCTTTTTTCTTCCAGTCAAGCCCGATAGCAACACACATGTAATCTTTCTAGTAGAGCAGCCAACTCATCGCTATGATCATGTCACAGAAGCTATGAAGGAGCTTGATATCCCACTTTCTGGATTTCATTGAGATGTTCTATCGGCTTATCAAAAGTCCAAGAGTCGGACTGTATTGATTATTGTATTACTGTATTACTGTATTGCTTATCAAAAGTCCATCTGTCGGTTGTATTCTGCGACGATTAATAGGCGCTGAACTTCGATCTGACGTTTTCTTTTCTATCCTATCGCATAACCATCGTCAGCAGCTCCACTACTTCAAAGGATGACAAGAGGAAATCAGCTCTGTTGTCAAACCACTTAACAAGAATCATTTTTTCGAGTCATAGCTGCCTCAACCTCGATTCTACACCACATTGCCTGTTCACAATTCTTTGGCTCCGCCTCGCGTTCTCGCAGGGTTCACTGTCGAACCTGAAAATAGTCCTTTCTGCTTCAATTGGATCCTGGATTCCGCATCCTGGATTCTTCGAATTTTTCAACCGTGCCGTGACTTAATTTAGTTGATTAATTTGTTGTTTACATCTCGGAAATCTAATGACTCTCTGGGGGATTCATTCAAATTGTTGGTTGCACATATAATCGTTTTCTCCATAGTTCTTTGCATAATTTTATTCTTTCATTCAGCACCATGATCACATTCAAATCAGTTTCTTCATTTTCACTTAATATTCTCCCACTCTTCTCGATGCAATTAATTGACTCTACAATGGGCCGGTTAAGTGATCTTATTGTCCTTTCATCTACCATTTAAAACCACGCTATTCTCTTTCAATACCAAATTCTATCAATTCACAAAATTGTATGCATGCAAGTGTACTCAAAATTTGAATATTATTGTGTAGATTGCTTACAATCCTATAGTCTCATAGACATCCAAAACATCACTAACATAGTTCACTCCAACCTACTACAAACGTCTACAGGCATCAACATCGTGAAGAATGCTCACAACATGTCTCGTTCACAGCATCTTTCGAATTTAGCACAATTCATCAATACACACACACACATGTCAGTTACAATATATTCCAAATACAATTAATTCGGACAGAGATATTTACTATGAACATCTGGTATGTTTCGCGATTTGAATAGTATAAGACAACCAAAAGAAGCAAAGACTTTTCAGAAAATATGACAATTCTTTTACAAAGTTTCTTTATTTTACCCGAAAAGCAGCCAAATACGAAAAGAATGGTTTGAATCTTACATAGAAAATAGCTACTTGGTTAACTACTTGAATGTGATTCTGGATCGGAATTAAGCCGCATCATTCGAGTTCACAAATTGACGTGCAGCGTATGCCCTGAAACTAAATAAAAAATGTCTGCGAAGTGAAAAAGACAGTTGATAATAAAGTATATTTATGTTTGATTGAATGAGCGATGAGAAAATCCAAATAATTCATAGTCAATGTTGTAGATTTCCTGCATTCTTTGAACAGTATTCTCTGGAATGCTCTTGTACATGTCATCAAGCAAATTGACTGTTTTCGGTTTTGAAGCACCACTTGGAAAGTTGCGTGTGGCATCAATTTTAGCGACTTGAAGAATATACTCTATGATTAATCCGAAGTCATAGAATAATCCAATGAAATCATATTTTATTGCACATGGCTGACAAAAGTAAGTCTGAACCTGCCAGTGTATATCCCACCTCAGCGTCGGAACAGTTCTTGACAGATGATCTACAAAGTTTAAAAATTCATGGAAGTGTATGGGCTCCGACCGGTTCTTCACTGAGGACTCCTCTTCATCTCGAACAGACTTTTTTATGAATTCTCTAGCAGAATGGTACACACCTTTCTTAATTTTGTCATCAGATTCAAATAGTTTATCGTTGAAAGCACTAGCCAAACGCTCAAGTGGATCGCGAAATATGGCAAACTTGAAGCTCACATTCAACTGTTTCTCTCTCTCTTCGGGTGGTATCATGCCTAGATTAAATCTTTCATTTCCGAGCAAATAGCGCTTCCAACTTGTACTACCAGTCTTTGGATTATTGCAGTAGAAAATGTGATGCTTATCGCTCATAAGTATATGACGCAACGTATCCTGAGACACTTCATTCAATGTCAAAGGAAATCTATCAGATGCTTTTCCTCTACATTGATTCATAATTCTCTGTTTTAGATATTCACTTCGTCTGAGTAGAGAGGCGATATCACGAGAAGGAATGTTGTTGATAATTTCATCATCTGCATCCGTTGTAGCGTTGTGCTGTTTGCCACCGAATGAAGAATTTGTACCTGAAAAGCAATTTACTAGGATTAAATGTAGTTAGTACCAACTAACTTCTGATTGAGCTGCCGATTGAACTACCAATTGAGCTCACAGCATAGCGAATTATGTTGCAATAGCAGTCATCACAATTGACAAGTCTCATTCTTTTTGAATGCAGTAGTGCTCAGAAGCATCAACAAAAAGGTGCATCTCAACACAGTTAATCAATAAATTGCAAATATTCGATGACTGACTGCGAACAATTAATTGCAATTATTCGACTTTGGCAGTCGATTAAATACAATCAATTATATGATAGCACCGACCAGTTAATTGCATTTTTGGATTAAAAATCAATTAGTGCAATTATTCAATAATCAATAAATTGCGACCAATTTATTGGAATACTTTTGATTTTTAACTACCCCTGTAAAGATGACCTAGAGTCTACCCCAAATTATGAGCCTTAGCCTTGTTCTGACTCTGCAACGATCACCTTTGCCTTAACCTGTACAACAGACTACACTAACCATAGAGAAATTCTAAGTCCACAGTCAAATATTTTTAAGCAAACCGAATAGTTACGCAGCACCCAAATAGTTTTTTTCTCTGAAAATTATCTCCTGCAACACAAAGCATCTCAAAGTCTATTTTAATGACACTTTTATGAACCACATCCACTTTCGCGGATCCAATAATGATATTTCGCTTATCTCTTTGTAGCTACTATTTCGGTATTTGTGTAAATTAAGTAAATCATGGTTAACAGCGTGGCCCCTGCTGGTAGTTGATTTCAAAGAGAGCTAGTCTTGCACACTTACTGTATGCAATAATTGCAGGTAGTTGATTACAAAAAATCAGAAAAATTCCCAAGTAAGTTTTTCAGGATATGATTGAATATTTGCTATGTGCGTGACGATAGACCTACGGTAGTCGCGACAATAATAGCAAAATTCACCCATAAAAAATAAGTCTACGTACGATACTAAGATCCTTTCAGCGCTGCTACAGGACTTAATACCCTGTGGGAACGCATCTTGCTAATATCAACAGATTATCTGGCGAGGTAGCGATTTGGTGGATAATTTTTTTAAAGGTTCATTTTCGTGTAAAAACTATCTCCGCATGTGAAAATGGTCATCATTTATCCAAAAACATGTGTAAAATTAAAAAACGACAGGTGGCGAAAAAGTTGCTATAATTAGCTGGTAGATATTTGTTTACTAATGTGAGCTGATTTTTCGCCAACCGGCGAAATCATGGATATTGTAGCAACTAATTAGTGGTAAGTAGTAATGTTCGTATATTACCTTCACATGAAAATATATTGTATACTCAGTCTGATGTGATAAAAAGGGATCTTTTTTTAATTCACGAAGGCTTAAACTAAAAAAAGTATTTGTCTTCCATAAATGTCGCAGTAAATACTATGATATTGTTCAAATATTTGTCATTGTTGTAAATTATTGAATGTCAAGAGATGTTATGAAAATTGATATATGCGGATTCTCTATATTCTTATCATTATCAAAGAACGATAGTCTGCACATATATATCTTACATAGGTTAGCCATATGTGAGGGATAGTGAGGAGGTGAGGGAGAGAATAGAGCTTCGACTGTAGAGGCGGATTACTAAAGAAAACAAGAGAGAAAGTCAAAAGTAAAAGGTGACATATAGAGCGCGAATTGTCGCCGGCGAACTTCGCCAGCGAATATCCCGCAAATATGACTGAACTTTAGCATGATATTCTGCAGCTGACATTCGCCAGTTTTTCGCAAGATTCGTTCCCACAGGGTAGAGGATACAAGAGACGTGTAGTAGCATTGACGTGGAAGATTCGGAAACCAATTTTATCCTTACATGAGGATATTCTTCAACTTTTTAGATTATCTCATGTCAAAGAAGAAGGTAAAAAACCTAGAAGATGACATTGCATGGGGCAAAATCGATTTGAATGTCGTAATTTAGAGTATTTCTCATTCATCGGCAAAAATTGAGGTGCGTACCTGAATATTAATTTTTAGTGCTCATGTCTGCATTTCCATGGAAATGCCCACTAAACTAAAGTTTCACTCTTCTTCTCTGTGCACCACAGCAATTGAATTTTCTTCAGAAGACTTGTCTTCTATTGTTTTTGTCTTTTTCGGAAGCTTTCGGATGATGACTTCCCCAGCTCTCAGGCAATACAGGTTAAGAGACATGAAACTTTGCCGCATGAACATATTGGACATTACGCTAACCCTGAGAATTAAAACATGGAATGATAATACTCATTAAAAAGTGTGAAGCAACATCTGATATGCCTTAAAATAACTTGGAGATATGCTGCAAAATTCCTGAAGCAGTTAGGGAAAACGCCTCAGAGAATCGTCGGGGAATGAAAAAGCAGGGTCTTATCTCCATCAAAGGATCACCACGGCAGCTCAAGTGGGAAATGCGAATTGCATTTTAAAATGCATTGTTAGAGGCCCCACTTTGTCACATCTTGACAGGCTGTAGTGACTTTTTACTGCTCTATATTTTCACTTCACACTTCTCTGTCTTTTAAAGATGTTATCTGCCTGAAATAATGTATTGTCAAATCGGAGACATTTCCTCTAAAAAAATTGGAGATAAAAAATCAAGCTACATACAGAGCAATAGTCAATGAAAAAGAGATCTCTAGCAACGGTCAATAGAGAAAGAAACCGAGCAAAGGTGTCTAATAGTTTGAAGGGGCTAGATGAGAAATATATGCACCAACTGTGGAGCCGGTTTCAGTCGTTTGTTATCGTGGCAAAAATACGGCATTGGAGCGATATTGTTACTTTGTTGACTGTGCGATGTGCGATGGGACAAAAGACCCTAGCAATTGTATTATATAAAGTGTAAGTCACCGATATTATATGCTGAGTCTCAAGAATTGTCATTCAGTGGTTTCTCTGACTTTTTTAAAAAATGACAACGGCAATATGCAGCAATTTGTGTAGTAGCATCAATCCCAGTGAAAGGAAAAATATTCACATGAAGACGGATGGGGATTAATTGACAAACACCCATATCCCTCTGTAGAATTCATGACTATCAACAACTAGTGGGATTATGCGAATATTATACTAAAGAATTGGATATTAATAAGGCTTACCCATGTCAACAACGCTCCTACCAGGCTGAAACTATAAGATTTATATCTTGATCTACGCATTGCAGATTAACAGGAGTGCATTTTAAGGCGAATCAGTCAATTGGCATTGCATTGTAGGCCTATAGTATATTATATGCTATTTGTTATTTTATTTACTTAAGCCAATTTTTGATTAGTCTAGATTTCTATCAAATTTTCTCATAGTTCATTTTTATGTTTTCTGTTGCACCATGTAACTTCTTATAGCACACGTTATATTTGGGAATCGCGTCTGGCGGTAGTGATAAGGCTGGACACTGGTAGGCACAGTACTATCCAGTGACACCATGCCAGGTCCACACCTTATTGTAAAGAAACAGCCTAATCACATGATCACAAGTAAAGACACAGTTCATTTTTCTTTTCAGAATAGTCATTTAGAATTATTTTATTAAGTCATGTATTCATCCAATTTCAGTAAGCCCTCCCCAAAATTTTACAAACGCTGTAGTGTTTTTTTTTCTTGTCGTTCGTTTTGATTGAATACTAATAATGATGTTGATTCGTTCCAGCAGCCCTTCTGCTTGAACATCCTGGTTCCCCAATATCAAACACAGGCCTTGGTAACCCGGGCGACGCCTGTTCCTGTATGAAATCGTCGTTATTAACATGCTCCATGTGTGTATGGGTGTTGGGCGAGGACGAGATTATGGAGGAAACCGCTTTTTCCTTCCGAGTATGCACTTTTTGTGATTCGAGCGTCTGCAGTCTGGTAAATAGTCAGCCAATGCTTGATCCACTTGCGACCTTCACGTTGCTGGATTACAGGTGTTCGCCACACACCCGGTCGGCTGTAAGGATATAGATGATATTAGAATATAGTTATTAAGGTTCTAATCCACTTTAATGACCTCCAAGTAGCTGGATTACAGGTGCCTGCCAAACACCCGGTCGAAAGAATTATTAGTAAGGTTGACTGCGCAAGGTGAACGTGGCAAGGTTGAATGTGGGCCATCGAGACCACAGGCAGACACTTAAACCAATGTGCCACTCGCTCACCTACATGGAACATCACCATGTACCCGACTTGCTTAAGGCAGCGCTTCTCGGAAGTTCCCATATCCTCAGGCGCATACTTAACCTCCCTGAGTCCTGGTAGGACTCCGAGGCCCAGTAGGGTCATCCCGACCTAATGTTGTACATGGGTCGTGCACTAAAAAAAGAAAATAAGCGGTATGTGACATGGAAGGAGAAGCTACATCAGGCATCGAGATTAAGAAAAAGAGGAGAACTTTACAAAGGAGTTCCTGTAAAACGCATGGCTTCTTCTTTTAGGCCGAAGAACCCGCTGATGGTGAAAATTAAACAGAGACATTCTGTCTCGCACATTAAAAAAAACTGGAGATGGGATGAGTGAATACATTGAGCAATTTTCATAATCAAGCGTTTACATATGTTTTCTAATATTGAAGGGAGAGGAAGCTTGTCTGAAACACGTGCCTAACGCCGGGTGACGCGATCCAATTGCTCTAACTTGTGAAAATCAGAAGCTTTCATAACACACTACATAGGCCAAGAATAAGCAAATGCCATGTAGGCCTGTCAAATTGTAGAAGAATAATTACAATTATTCTGCAGTCTTTTTTCGAGCGAAACTAAAGCGTCAGGTGTGCCAGAGAAAATTAAAATTATCCGTCTATTTCAACAGTTGTACGACGGAGCAGATAGTTCTGTACGGGTAGATGGAGGAAGCTTCAGTCTTCTTCTCAACAAACAGCGGAGTACGACAAGCCCCAGACCTTTTCAACACGCTAATTGATTTCCTCATGACAACAGTCACACCACAGATGTTCTAGTAGCGGTTTTTGTGGACCTGAAATCATTCTTCGATTCCATCGTTCGACAATATCTTTGGCTGGTTTTGAAAGCGTCAGGTGTACCAGAGAAAATCATCCGCCTATTTCAACAGTTTTACGACGGAGCAGATAGTTGTGAACAGGTAAATGGGGGAAGTTTCAGCCTTCTTTCCAACAGACAACAGAGTACAACAAACCAGTGTAGCAGCCCCACACCTTTTCAACACGCTAATTGATTTCCTCATGACAACAGTCACACCACAGATTGAAGGTCTGGCTTTAGATAACCAAGTGCTCAAAGACCTCGAGTATGCCGACGGCACAACCTTCCTGTCCGGTAGTCTAGAGTCCAGCCTACAAGCTCTTCACGTGTTTCAGAGCCAAGCAGAGCTATTTGGACTTAAAGGCAGCTGGCCAAAGACCAAGATAATGAGAGTTGCCGAAGCACCGAAGCCTCACGCAGTGTTATCCTTGATGATCACAATATTGCTATAAGATAAGATAAGATAAGATAATTTATATTTAATGAAAATCATTTAAAAAGAACTTAACATGCATGAACTTTACGCCAGCCATGGCCACGAATGGCACTTAGAGACGAGCGTTACACATAGAACATCACACAATGTCATCAAAAAAGTGGTCAAGATCGACATTTTGTAATCTCTTTTTGAAACATTGAATGGATGGAGCACAAGTACAAGTGTTAGGCAAGTAATTCCAAATTTTGTATACACGATAAAAGAAGGTGTTGGATAGACAATTATTAGCTGGGAGAGTAATAGGCTCAACTTGAGATAAATTAAACTGTCGACTGCGAGTGCAGTAAGCAGAGGAACGTTCACTCAAAAAATCTTTAATATCAACATCAATCAGTCCATGATAAATTTTAAAAAATAAACATAGATCTTGTACAATGCGTCTTCTGTATAGTGAATCTAAGTTAAGTAGGCGAAGGCGATGCTGATAATCAGTATAAAAGATATTACAACGTTGACATAATCTCCTAGTAAAAAATCTCTGTACACGTTCAAGACACAAAATATCCTGTTTTAAATATGGGTTAAATACTTGGCAATTATGCTCAAGAATTGGTCGTACAAAAGACTTATATCCAACAATTAACTTATCCTTATCACAGAAAGTAAAAGACTTGAGCAAACAACAAGCTCTACCAAATGCGGAGGAAGCAATTTTAGCACAATGTGAACTGAATTTCAAATCAGGAGTAATAAGCACACCAAGGTCCTTAACCGACTCGTGAATAGACACAACTTTATCATTCAATATATAAGAATTGTCATTATGAAACTTTCTTCCCAAGGATAGCACCATACATTTATCTGGAGATACTACTAATTGCCACTGTTTACACCAGCTATTTAAATTATTCAAAGAAACCTGAAGAGATGAAGTTGACGAATCATGACACGAACAGTAAATTTTTAGGTCGTCAGCAAACAATTTGTAAGATATTCCTTTCTCTATACAATCACCTATATCGTTTATATACATAACAAATAGAATGGGCCCGAGAACTGTTCCCTGCGGAACCCCACTTGCGACGGAAACAGGGTCTGAAATAGAACTGTCAATGATAACAGCTTGAGTTCGATCATATAGAAATGCTTTTATCCAATTCAATAATTCAAACTGAATACCATACGCTTCAAGTTTAAGTAACAGTTTTCGGTGGACAACGGAGTCAAAAGCCTTATTAAGATCCACATAAACGCAATCCACTCGTTCTCTCCTCGATAGTGCATCAGTCCATTCATGAAGACAAGTTATGAGTTGAGTAGTTTTACTTCTACCACTAACAAAACCAAATTGATTTGGTATTAGTAAGTCATTTTCCTTCACATAGGCCACAACTTTCATTGAGATGATTGTCTCCATTACCTTGCAGATGTTAGAAGTCAATGATATTGGTCTGTAACTAGAGGGATGTGAAGAACGACCCTTTCGTTTGTACACAGGAACGATGAAGGCGTGACGCCAATGAGTGGGAATATAGCCTGTCATCATAGAAAATTCATATAGTTTCGCCAAAAAAGGTGCGATTTCCACAGCCACCTGCCGTAAAACAAACGCTGGTAAGAAATCTGGTGTCCTTGAAAACTTAGGCGGAAGTTTTAACAGGCATGCTACAACATCGTCGACCGGGAATTCAACAGAACAACAAGATATACCCTCATTTACTCTTCTCTCAAAAAGAGGTGTATGATTGTCATCTTGTGAGAACACTGACGAAAAATATCCATTCATAATATTAGCTTTGCCAGTCGACTCAGAAATAAGTAAATTGTCTGAATTGATTAACGAAGGAATGGAATCATATGTTTTCATTTTCTTGTTAACATAGGCATAAAATTTTCTTATGTCCCCATTCTCAATGATGTTACATTCGAAATTAGTTTTAAGCTTCAACACCTCGGCATCATATTCTCTGCTGACATTATGGTAAATTTCTTTATCTCTCTTATACCAATACCGTTTTCTTTTGAGTAGTGTCTTCAAGACTTTTGATTTCTTCAATGCACGACTATTGTTAAGTTTCTTAACAGGGACAAACTTATTTATGGCACAATACATGATGTTTAAAAACTTTGACCATAAATCGTCCACAAAGTTAGTAGTAATTGAGCAGTTGCCACCAATTAAGTCGGACCAAGATACTTCGGCGAGATAGCTCCGCATTTGGACAAATCTGTATTTCTGTAGTCCATTCTACTTTCAACTTTATTATCATCAAATGATTTCAGAGAGGCTTGGATTAAAAAAATCAATTGCTGCGTGATCACATGAAGTATGAAATGGTGGAATCACATCAAGTAAAGAGATTGCACATGGATGATTAGTTATAACCAAATCAAGAACGGATGAGCAGCGGGTGTTGCTGTCAACAAGTTGAACCAATCCATTTTGAGTTACAGATCTGAGAAAAATGTCATGAGGAACATCACCAAGGTTTTGAGGGACAGTCCAGTCGATGTTTGGAAAGTTTAAATCACCACATAGAAAAAAGGGAGTATTTTGATGAGTCAACGAATCGATGATAGATTTTAAGCATTCTGAAGAGGCAATAGTAGCTCTAGGCGGATTATAAACGGCCAAAAAACGATAAGACAGTGAATTGTGGATATTTAGATCTAAACAGATAGCATCAAAAAATTCGGTGCTTGGTAAGTCAACTTTGGAGGCACATAAATTTCTGTGGGTGAAAATGGCAACTCCTCCATGACCATCCGACCTGTCACATCGATGTAAGTTGTAGGGAGAGCCACCACAAAACAGAGAATCTGGAGTACCAGCTCGAAACCAAGTTTCAGTAAAAATAAGGGCATCATAAGCCTCAGAAGATAGTAAATTTTCCAAATTGGCGAGTGAATTCTATAGTGAATCAATTTGTCTACCTGGGGTCCTTGCTAACTAATACTGGAGATATGGCCCCTGAAGTGAACCGCAGACGAACTTTGGCTTCCTCAGTCATGAAGTCCCTATGGAAGCCTCTCTGCCGCCACACCAACATCAGTTTAACCACCAAACTGCGATTCTACCAATCAATGGTGCCATCAATGCTCTTATCAGGCCTCTCAACAAGTCGCAAACGAAAAGATTGAGTGGTTACAACTACAGAGCCCTCTGTACTGTTTGCAACATCCGATGGCCTAACCGCATATCAAATGATGACATGTGGCAACTAACAGGGCTCCCGCCACTCTAACGGATACTAGTTCAGAGCCGTCTTCGCTGGTTCTGTCACATGCAAAGTAACCCACAGCTTCCAGCAAGAACAGCCTGTGACTTCAACCCGTCAGCCGCGGGATGGCGCAGACCGAAAGGAGCTCCTCGGCAACGGCATCGGGACGTCCTCCAAGAGGACATTCGTTCTCTACATCTCACTCCCGATGAAGCTGCTGACGGAACATCAGACCGAGCGAGCAGGAGAAGGGTCATGTCGAGTGTCGTCTCTGCGCCTGCCAGTCACGAGATTTAAGCACAAAGTAGCCATATGCTTCACCTCATAGGTTACCTCAGGCACAAGAGCACGATGAGTGAAGCAGCTGAAACAGGTTGTCTTTTGTAAGGCAGAGTTGCTAACAACACTTCATCCGACACGATAGAAGACTTGCTTGATCTTTGGTGAACGCGCATTTTCCTTTTTGCTCATCATGTTTAGGCCAATGTCCAGTTCGATATCAGTGCGGATTGCCAAATTGGGCTGGTTTGGGGCATTTCTTTTGCACCTTCCAGGACCCTAAAGTCCTTCGTGGACTTTATCGCTGACAGATATCTATACAAGTCTTGCACAAAGCCTCTGCCGCTTCACTTCGAAGTTGAAGGTCTTTTTTCTTCCAGTCAAGCCCGATAGCAACACACATGTAATCTTTCTAGTAGAGCAGCCAACTCATCGCTATGATCATGTCACAGAAGCTATGAAGGAGCTTGATATGCCACTTTCTGGATTTCATTGAGATGTTCTATCGGCTTATCAAAAGTCCAAGAGTCGGACTGTATTGATTATTGTATTACTGTATTACTGTATTGCTTATCAAAAGTCCATCTGTCGGTTGTATTCTGCGACGATTAATAGGCGCTGAACTTCGATCTGATGTTTTCTTTTCTATCCTATCGCATAACCATCGTCAGCAGCTCCACTACTTCAAAGGATGACAAGAGGAAATCAGCTCTGTTGTCAAACCACTTAACAAGAATCATTTTTTCGAGTCATAGCTGCCTCAACCTCGATTCTACACCACATTGCCTGTTCACAATTCTTTGGCTCCGCCTCGCGTTCTCGCAGGGTTCACTGTCGAACCTGAAAATAGTCCTTTCTGCTTCAATTGCTGGCAAGGATGGTGCTCGAGAAAAAGTTATCATAGTACTCGTATAAACGATGATTCTCAAAACAAAGGACTGGTGAAGTAAGATCTTTGACAATTCCACTTGTGAATCGATCTTTAACCGGATTCGTTCCGTCGTGAACGCGAAATCAATGTACCATGCCGTCGGTATCGCAACGCACCTTAAGAAAACTTTGTTGCCCAATTTATCGGGCGTTTTTAGTATGTGTCGGCGCAACAATGCTGCTCATCAATACTGTATATTGACCACAGTGAGCTAACGTGGAATGTCTGGCTGTCAACAAAGTGGAGATTTTGGTGAATCATTTTACACTGATCCCGAGACATAGTATAGGCGATCACTGCACTGCGCGCAGCTTTTTACCAATACAACCTTGTTTCGTGGAATGCTATAAATTGCAAAATAGTGCTGAATGCCAAGAAATTGTCTCATATCAGGTGGGGTGACATTTTTCATTTCCGTTGTTTCTGTACACTAAATTACTTTGTTTGGAAGCATAGATCATTGATGATTTCATCTGTGGAAAAAAGTGCCACAAAGGATCGTGTAATTCTTCTGAACAGTCAAGAGAAAAGCCATTTACATTCGGATCTGGAATTTCGTGACTAAGATCCTTTTTTTCATGATGTATGCGTAAACTCCTAGCGCTAGTAATAACATCTTCCTGCAGTGACTGCTCATCATCATTGTCAGAATCTTGTAAATCGCTCAACACATCTGAGTTATAAGAATCGATGTCATCTTATAAGTCATAAATGTTTATTCTGAAATATACAGAAAACGCAAAGCGATGGCCGCAAGGGCACTTACAAGTAAGTGTTGATAACACGTGTAACATGCATACGCTGTGTACATACAACATGTGTACATATGCATAAGTTCAGCATCAATAAAAAATACATGAGATATATATTTACAAATTTACCGAGTGATCATGATGTACATGCACATCATATACCATCATAAACAAATTGTATACATATTTACAAAATTTCAGAGTCATCATGATATACATCATATACCATATACAAAATACGTGAGATCTATAGGGCCTATATTTACAAATTTGAAGAGTGATGATCACGACATGATAAGAGTTCGCTGGATGGGAGTCCTCACAAAGGAGCAAAAGAACGTAAATGCTTAACATCCAATATAGAAATGAATGTAGCAAAATCATCTATACAAACTTTACACTTTAATGATCATGGTCACAATATATACAAATTCATTCGGATCAATGAGATTGAGACTCTTCTTGATCTTCATTATGATGAGAATCATCTTCAATATGGAATGTAGGAATGTATCTAAATAAAATTTACCATCAGGTAAACATCAGGGTTACCATCAGGGTAACACTTGTCAAATAATTTTATACGAAATCACATATTTGCAGTCACAGTATGAGCAAAATTCACTTAGATCAACTGATTTGAGTCTTTTCTTGAACATCATGAAGGTTGGAGCTTTCACTATTGAATCGTTCTATGAATTCCATATTTTGATGACGCGAAAGAAAAACAATCCACTGAGATAGTTCGAATTAACTTTTAAGACTGGCACAATCTGACAGCTGTTACGTGATTGACCTCGAGTAATTTGAGATGAAAGATAGGTGGTAAAGAAAGATTTGAGCGACAAGTCGAAATGATTATAATACAGTTTTTACAATAAGTACAAGTCCAACAAAATGCGCCTATATTCTAGAGATTTTAATTTTAACAATTGTAATCTATGAGAGTAGTTGTCATACTTGATACCAGATCGTTTACAAACGATGCGGGTGAAGAATCTCTGAACACGTTCAATACGGAAAATGTCTCGTTTGAGGTACGGTGAAAAGATTACTCTTCCATATTCCAAGAGAGGGTGGACAAAGACAACAAAGGCTTTCTTTAAGATACGGGAGTTGTGGCAAACGAAAGATTTTAGGATACAGTGTGCTCTGGCACATGCGGTTGAGCTGATGCGCGCACAGTGATCACTAAATCTGAGATCTGATGAGATCAAAAAGCCAACGTCTTTCACGGTGACTGAATTTTTCAGGGATACGCTGTCAAGATGATAGTTGACGGAAGGAGCATATATAGTAAACAGCAAGCTTTTTTGCATAGAAATCTTCAGTTGCCATGTTTTACACCAATTATCAAGTTTGAGAAGAGTATGTTTTAGGTCTGAAGATACTTGTGAAGAGGAGCTGCAACTTCTGGTTGACATAAATTTCAAGTCATCAGCATAAAGGCGGGCTGAAGTCGATCCAGCACAGCAGTCAAACATGTCATTGACATAAAGAAGGAACAATACAGGTCCAAGAACAGAGCCTTGGGGCACGCCACTTGCAACAGCTACCTGGTCCGAAGTGATGGTGTTGATTAGGACTCTCTGAATTCGATTACATAGATAGTTATTAATCCATTGCAGCAATTGACCATTGAAACCATAGCTTGAGAGTTTATGGAGAAGCTTAGGTATTGATACTGTGTCGAAGCCCTCAGAGAAATCAATGTACACGAAATCGAAGCGATTATGGAGACTTAATGCAGAACACATTTCGAATATCGAACTGAGCATGTGTGTAACTGTTGAACGTCGGGGAAGGAAACCGTGCTGTTCCATGGATAAAAGGTTATGGTTCATTGTATAGGAATATATTTCATCAGAAATTACCCTTTCCATGACCTTATTCAGCTTTTTCTTAACTGTTAATTGTTTCTTGTTATTTGATTTTTATGATTATTGCCAGTAGTTTGTTTTAACTTCGCAAAGATGCCTCACGATTTCCAATATTGAGGCAATGAAAATATAAACGTTTATTATTATTATTATTACAGCAGCCAGAGGTAAGTGAGATCGGGTGATAGCTATTGGGGGAAGGGGAGGCTCCTTTGTTCTGGACAGACTAGAGCTTTTTTCCAAGTAGATGGTAATTTGCAGGTTGACATGGATAGATAAAAAATGCAACTTAATGGGAATGCGAGAGTACCAGCAAGACGTCGAAGAATAAGTAGAGGGATATCATCAGGAGTTTGTGATAATTTAGGCGGCAACCGTTCTAGAGCTCTTTCAACAAGTTTCGGAGTAAAATGAATGAAATCCAGAGATATTCTAGGATTCACTCGTTTAGGGAAGGAAGGTAAGGCATTATCGTCTGATGCAAAAACGGATGCAAAGTAAGCATTTAATAAGTTTGCTTTATCGAGAGTGTCAAAAATCATACTGTCATTTCCATTGCAGATGGGTGGAATTGTACAACTACTTCATTATCACTGTCTTCAACACGGTCACTGATTTCAGAGCCATTAACTTGAATTATGACTAGGTTTGCCGTGGGACGAGATTTCCTCGTCTCATTCCCGTACCAATCTCATTCGAATGAGAATTCCTATTCCCACAGGATTTTTCAAAATTTACGATTTTTCCCATAATAACTCCCATCAGCCTCCATAACTCCCATCGTAGCAAGTATCCTTCCGAACGTTTTGTTTGGAGCATTGCATACACTTCCTTCGTGTTTTCTCATCTTGAGAAGCATAAGAAGGTGCAAGTATTTTGTTTACAATGCAGTCTGATGGTTGTTCATTGCGCAAACTCTTTTGTCTACCCTTGGTTGGGCATGATTCAATGCTGGTAAGGTGTGTTATGACCTGTTTCCTGAATTCCAATAGACTCATGCTTCCATTTTTTCTCACGAAGGCGTTTAGTACTATGCGCTCCATCATAGTGATTCCAAACTTTTTGAACCATACAAATGACTTTCGGACGCAAGTAGATGATACAAACAATCGGTCTGTCTTATCTATGCCGCCCATTGCTTGATTACACATTTCAACTACGGTTGACTTTTTATACCGAATTCGCTGATTACCTGGAGGAACTCTTTCTCAAAATCTCCTGCTTTGTCAACAGTTCACAAAACATAGACATCCTTCTAATCAACAAGTTTTGCTACGAGAACGGGATCGCTTCGTGTAAAGGATGATTCCAGTATTGTAAGCTCTTCTCTTTGAGAATGTTCGGAATTCCACGACAAGGCCGAACTGTTCCTCGCACACCTGTTCTGCGACTCCATAAATACATAGACAAACGAGCATTCGCAAACCAATTGTCGACTGTTTCCATATAACCTTTGTCCAATAATTCAGCTTTGGCGAGAAGATGTAGGCCTACTACAATAGATTTGCTTTGGAATGTTCAGCATTTCCTTCAGTACACATGGCCAGTCCCATATTTTACAACAAAACACAATTTGTATCCAGAAATGTCACACAAAATGAAATGCTTTACCCAAGCGAGCGCCTTTGATTGGCTGTTTCTATCTTCCACTCAGCAGATCCAGGGAATGGAAAAACTTTCCGAAAGTAGCATAATAAACATTTTCCATCAATAGAACGATTCTTGAAGCACGCAACCTGATTATTATTAGGTCAGGACGCGTATACGCGGCATTAGGACACTAGTTGGGATAGCGTATACACGTCTTCGTAGCTCGACTTGCATTTCGAATACGAAAGCCACTTCCTTACTAGAAGTCATAAAATGCCATTTTACGACTACCAGTTCTAAATAAGTCAGGCCTAAAATTGTTTACCAACATAGTTAAAGCACTCTTGATGTGCAAGGCCAGCGTATTATAAACATGATTATAAACATACATAATAAACTACTATTACAAACATACGTCCCTACAAGAAATATTCCTACAAGCCGATGCGAGTGGATGCAATTGTAGCAGCAAATGTAGCGCTATCAAGTGGATCGTCAGCAGCATTTAGTCTATACAGGTGTATTGCTACATGTGCAATTCTATTGCTCATGTGATGCCGGTGTCTAGTAAACCTACATGGAAACTAGTCAACACAGTTGGCCCGAGTGCATTTATCCGTGTTTAAAAATAGAATACATACATGCATGTACGAGGATCAAATACAGAACTTTCAACCAGGCATGTTTTATTTTATCTTACATGTTACATGTATATCACAGAAATTGATATCACTAAACAAACAATTATATTACTTAGAAGCAATGAGCATACACTATCATTTCTATTACTCAAGTTACTTTAAAATTGAAAAGCCTCTGTTGCAGCAGCACGTTAGTAAGTGCGGAAATAATGTCTACATGCAATCATTCCGTGCATCATGCATAATTTTCTTTAGAAATGAAGACTGATATTATCATCATATCTTGCATAACTATGAAATCGTGCAAATGATGCAAGAAAAAATACTCTATTAGAGCTTCTCGCATTTCTGTGGGAATTCCAAAAACTGAAATTGCCATTCCATGGAAAATCCCGCTCCCACGACAAGTCTGACTACAACATTTCCAAATATATTTCCAATCGCGTCAGTCGCTGCTCTTCTCTTCGTTCTCCACCGATATGGTTCCAGAAATGCAAAAAGAGGCTGCCATTAGACAGGTTATAGCCATAGAAATGGATGAAATCGCTTATTTGCCTCCAAACTTGCTTTAAATGATAAAAAACAAAGATGATGTTAGTTCGCAAAGGAATTACTTTGACGATAAATGATTTAGAGCCAGAGCTTAAAATCTTGGGAGTGACGTTCCAAGAGAATCTGAAATGGGATCAACACATCGACGCCAGCGTTATTCCAAAATTAGCGCGCTATTTCCAAAATTGCCTCACGCAGAATTTATTTATTGAGAACAATGAAGAGGATGCCTCATTTGGTACAAATTTACAACGCGTACATTAAAAGTGTACTGGAGTACAATTGCCAAATCTTTGTAGGAACGACAGCGAAAAATATTTCAAAGTTAGACTCAATTCAGCGTCGTTGTCATCGCATCATCTGCTCATTTGACTGTAAGTGCAATATTCTAGATGATTTATCTAAACGTAGAGAGATGCTATCTTTGAAAACTTTACGAAAGATTCTTGACCCAAGCAGTATTATTCAGTCTTGCCCCAAGATTTCTGCCTCACTGCGGACAGCTGCGCGTTCCTTTGAGTCGTACTAACAGATATCACTCGAGCTTTTTCCCCTTTGTCACTGCACTTTATAATCGTTCTAATCATTTTCTGTGTTAAATTCCTTTTAATTTGCTCATTCAATAGTAGAAACTATCATGTGAGTTGACAACCTGCACTACCTGCTCTGTATTGATGTACGAAGAATGTAACTTTCAACTGTAACTTTGATTTTCATTTTTATGCAAATATAAAAGTTCATTCATTCAAACTAAGTAAGAAGTAAGACAAAACTCAGTAAGACGTCTATCGTTGCTTTCATTCGTATTCAACGAATAGGTCTTTGTCACGTGATTTGACTTTCACGCCTGGAGTTGGCAACCCCCTCGTTAAACTCGTAACTGATAAATCGATAATATTTAGCGTTGATTATTTTAAAAGAAAGAATATTGCACATAGAATGAAAAGCTGATGACTAATTCATACACGTATAAGCATGCAATAAGCATCATCAAGTGCTGGACAGCATTTATTTTACTTACCATGTTTTGATCACCTTCCTCCGTCTTCCAAAACTGGTACTGTTTTCGACAGTGAACTCGTAACTTGACGCAAGACGAGCAATACAAGATGAAAATAACATCCTCTGTCATATTTTGACGAAGGGAAAATAAAAACATCATCGAAGAAACTCGTGAGAATCATTGATATTTTAGTGGGGTAACCAAATGGCTACTCTGCCTTGAGTGCGCAGAAACGAGATAGCCACGTAGATATCTCAAAGTCCATTTCAATCTACATTATGATTGAAGTAATATTCATGAAATTAATTGTCGGAGATCCATTGTTCCGCATCATTGAAGATCAAGGTTAAAATGGATGTACCACAGGCGGATGCTTATGGACATGGTGCATACGTTCACCATTTCAGTTGCTGCTTTTATTATCAGGATATCCTTACACCATCTCTAATCAATAAAAGCTCTAAAATGATAGCGACAAGCTCGCCAAAAATTCGTGTTGTACGCTTGAACAGCTTGAGTTACTGATGAAGCATTGACATATACTTGACAGGTGTCATAAAGTTGAGCTTGTTTCGGCCGAAACATACCTTTTTTGTATGTGGTAGTACGTCCTATTCATAGGTGGCACTCCAAGTATTTATTAGCATTTTGCTTCATGTAAACAGCAAATCTGCTATTTTTGGCACAAGGCTGCGATCTGTAGCATGTCTTAATTACCAGATGACTAATGAATTTGCAATGTGATCCCTGGGATACTTGTTCAGTTGGTTACAGTTGTCATTTATAATCATACAGCTAAAAGTAGTAGCTACAAAATGAAGATGGTGCAGTATCTGTTTCGTAAGTACAATGTATATGTAAATACTGTAATGTAAAGGACAGATATTTCGAACATTTGAGGATTGCATTGATGTTCGCATAGAAAATACAATAATGTAATAAGGTTGAAATTTTGGAAAACCTAAAGTTTAGTGGCAACTCTATGAATTTTTTGTTATATTCAATATTTAAACCTCGATGACCGAAGTTATCTTCAGGTTATGACAGCAAATATGTGGAAATATCAATGGTATACGAGAGATGAAACGTTCTAAGTAATGTTAAAAGTACAAAGAAATATGGAGATGAAGCATAAAAGTTTGAGTTATTTCTGAAAACGAATTCGCTACAGCTAAAAACTATTTTTTAATTGACGATACATTTTGTAGCATGTATTTTTGTAGCAGGGATATGTAAATTCATAGAACTCAAAGTTTGCACTTTATTAAGAAACCGGGCAAATATAACAGAACTTTCAATTGTTCTGCTGAGCATGTCCGGTAATATCGCACGTGAATTTGCGGATAGGCATTGCTGTACAGATAACGGCGATAAGCTCGTGATGTATCCGTAGTCTTTGTATATGTACAGTATTTGTATCGGAAGTTTAACCTCCACACCGGTGATTGAGGAGGAGGGATGGCAAGTTATGACTACCCAGAGCCTCGCTTCTCTGCTTCTGCATGCGAACAGCGAAGCGGGGATTTTTATGTTCTGGCGAGCGAACCACTGGGTGCAAGCCTTATAATTACATCGGCAATTACATCGGCTTTACCATGTTCGCTACCGTTTGTAGATGCACTGTACGTATTCTAAAAGGTTATTCCTTTCGGTATGTGCATAAGACATTTTCACAATAAGACCTGCACGTCTTTTCCAATCTACTGTCCGAAATAACCGAATTTCACTGACAGCCTTATGCTCTTTTGGAATATCTTTAAATGGCAATTGATATACGAAGCATCAACTAGGTCTACATCGATTAAAAACATCTGTTCTGATAGATGTACATAAAACATGAGCATTTCACTCTTACACTTAGGACAGGGACTACAATTTTTTAATAAATTCAGTAAATCAGCCGAAATTTTTGATAGGTCTAGTAATTCGTTCTAACATTCAATATAAATAATGGTTAAGGGGTCTGGGTTATCGAGATTTTCTGAATTGTATGGAGATTCTTGTAGGTCTATCCTTGCTACTTGTACGCTACTTTGTCAAACATTCTAAGGGCTGTTAACCGAATCAAAATTCCATATTGCAACATGTGTTCGATAACAGGCCAGTGATAGTTTAGCATCTTAGGTTAATCATGACGCATTTTGGTCACTCATAATCGGAAATGGTCTAATTTTATCCTCGGCCAAGAAGTTGGAGATGAAGCCCTTTGTCTTATCATTTATCATTTGTGGTCTACTTGTTTTAAGATGATGTTAGATTCGGTCTCCTTGTTCATGTTCCATTCATCGTTAGCCATGTTTCTATTTCTCTACGGATTCAATATTTTTTCATTATAGTTACTTCTCTTGCCTTGCAGTCAAAACTTCGAAATTTTCGGGCGTTTCACTTTTCAGTGGTCACAGGCCTGCACAGTCTTCGACCGTCAGAGAAAAAGGGAGATTACAGGATTTACACATGCTTACTCGGAAGATCATTTCATGTACAGCTTACCTGGACAAGCTGTCTGGCCGCATGTCTGCGTCTTTGATTCTTCCAAAGCTAGTGTGATGCCATCTTCTTTTAGACATCTCTGACCAGCTCCAACAGGTGAGGGATTGGTACATATTCGTGTGAGTGTCTGTTCTCCCCCTCCACAAGTCTCTGAACAGGATGCTGACGTCCACTCTGACCATCCTCCATCCACTGATGATTAGAAAAAAGTAGAGTATTCTAAGATGTGTTTAAGGTATAACATCAAAATGACAATCAGCGCACATTTCAGTACATAATTTGTAAACATCGTAGATCAGCACCTCCTGATACTAATCGCAACCAATAAAAAGTCAAACAAAAGATGGATGCCGCGGCTAGCTACGAAAACCGGCCCTGGGCTTTTCACAGCATCCTGGTCGGCACTGATCGTAAAAGAAGTCTCAATACCACAAAACCCTTTAAAAGCGCAAAACCATTAAGCTAACTGTGAGTGAATGAATTGAGAGAGCACATCAATGAGTGTTTTTTGAAGTTGAACATGGGGTGTTTCAGTCAATAGCGTGGCCTTCTCCCTGGTCATAGGCCTTCGTTACATACAAGATTCCTATTTCTACGTACAACAAGTAGCATGAGTGGTAAAGCACCAGTGTACATGTACATGTATATTCAAGCATGGTGGCATGTACGAGCATGACTGCAGAATGAAATGAAAACATAGTAATATGATAAGTAAAAACTGATGTTTATTTGGAAATCACATTGAAGTTAGCAGGCTACCCTGTATGTGAATCATGATTCATTTCAAGTCCAATGTGACAGCCTTTTTTCTTCTTAGCAGCCTCATAATGATCTTGCAATCCTATGCTAATCGTCGACTTGACCGTGTTTTCCCAAGATTTTGAACTTCAAATGACAATGAAGGTGCGATGTGGATTGCTCCATCCATCCATTCGGTCACATCTACGGGTCGCAGTTGGCGCGCTATGCCGGAAAATTCCTCGCGGTTTCTTGCAGAGTTGAGCAGGATTGCTTAACGTGGATTGCTTACATCACGTTCATTTGATTAATTAATCGCCTTAGTCAAGGAGCTGATATCACCATTTAGAACATACTCTCTCGAAGAACCCTCGAAGAGCCTCTCTCCAATAGAGAGATCCGTTACGTTGATTACTGTCTTTAAATCACTCACATGATTAAAATTCAGAGATTTTTTTGTGGGAAAACTATGTGAGTATTCACCTAATACCCTGTGTGTATAAGAAACTCCAAAAATTCATCATCTTTGGTGGAGATTTTTGCCCTTGAACATCATCATTTTTATGGCTCACCAGTGATCGATTGGTCTTTCCGGGGTTAAATGTTTATTTATTCTTGATCTCACTATTCTCGAGGTTTCCCCAAAATATTGTTTATCACATTCGTTGTTGTTGTAGGCTATTAGGCATGCACAGTCTTTGGCTGCATTCTCCACTAGTCATTCCCTTTTCGCAAACATTACATTATTTGTAACGTTATTACTTATTTGTGATATAACGTGAGTGACTTTCTTTGAATACCAAAAAAGGATTAAGAGGTGAATTAGCTTACCAAAATAGTAATCATATAAAGCCTCATGCATTCTTTCTAGCATACATTTTCATTCAATGAGTTGCGAAAATCGAGCGTGTAGCAATATGCTTTCTAGAAATTTACTGGTGATCCCATTAAAAGGGGCTGTGATTTCTTTGCACATTTCGAATTATATCAATAAATACAGCTTAGCACACATCACGAAACATAACATTTGTACATGTAGAATGGATATGAGTCATTTCGGATCGATTTCGAAAGTGGCATATATATATGGAAAAATATAAAAAACACAAGATTTACGCCAACATCTTTCACCACTTCAGAGGCTTCTCAAGGCGTTTAATGAATTTATATTTCACTTCATAAAGATATAATAAAATTCAAACTATATGTATTAATGCCACCTCTAAACAAGGTGAAACATCTATGATTTTGCTTCTGTTCATCTCTATATTATAACGTCTAAGTTTGAATTTTATTGCATCTTTATGAAATAAAGAGATATATTTAACGCCTTGAGAAGCAACTGAAGTGGTGAAACATGCTGGCGAAAAATCTTGTGTTTTTTTATATTTTTCCGCATCGATTCACATTTGCTTTGATTCCGTTTTGTATGCGAGTATATATATATATATATATATACTCGTTTGATATGAGCTATAGTATCGTAGAGTGCTCAGTGCAAAATACAGAGCTATTTATAATAAATCAAAAGAATTAATTACGCAACTTCGAGTATACTAAAAGTTTCATGTTAATACAATCTTCAAAGCGTAGAAAAGGATAAGTTATTCAAAAGATGGTAGAGGATACGAATTACAAAATGACCGTGATATTTGATGAAGGTATAGTTATAATGTTTAATGTGTATGTTGAGATATCATTTCACACTTGATAACAGGAATTTACGTCTATGTCTACATGTTGATATCAATTCACTTTTTTTGTTCAGCAGGTCTTTTTCTTTATATGTAAGGATGTAGTATTTCTCTAAGAGACATAGATTACATCGTCTTGTTCCACATTTGTATGGTGTCGTTTGGTCTACTATTTCCCATTTTACTTTGTATGATTTTTTTAAACCAATTTTTTAAGAATATTTGTTAAAAACATTATTTAAGAAAGATGAACTGTCTTTGTTTGTTACTCCACCGCTGATGATGATGTATTGAACATCGAAACATGTCCGGTCAAAGAAAAATTGTTTTTCCTTTCTGAATATGAAATGCCTGGGCGCTCTATGCGTAAATATATATATATATATATATATATATATATATATATATATATATATATATATATATATATATATATATATATATATAAAGTAAACAAAATACAAAAAATTGACAAAATACTTGTCAAGGCAATTAACTGATTCTATATTGAACATAATTACAAAAATATCACATTCATTTGAAAACAAAGAAATCAAATTGCATTCAATGAGAGATGAAATAGGTTGATAAACATAGATTCTTTAGATTCACAATCTAAACGATTATAGCACTGAAGTTCCCACCGCCACAACTTGATATGTGCTTGCTGACCTGTAGGATTGTGTATCTGTTATCTCTGATGTGTTGTCGATGTAATGTCATGCGGTGTCGGAAAGTGTCTCCTGTTTGTCCGATGTAAAATTTGTTACATCCACCGCATATGAGTTATATTTACATTGGCAGACTTACAATCCAAGTTTCTTCTGATTTGAAATACTTTCATGCCAGTAGGGGTTTCAAAATCAATTTTGTTACTTTCGATTATTATGTTACAGCTTTTACATCTTGGTTCATTACATTTGGTCACTCCTCTTATTGTCATTTTGTTATTTTGGGTCATATGGACTGAAGTGACTTAGTTTGTTTATACGCCTTCATAAAAGAGCAATTGCGAAATGTAGATAAAAGATTCAACGTGCTGGAAATAGGAGGAATAACCTTATTGTATATATCTGGGTTGCTTTTATTGAATTCATGAACAAAAGGGGAAATGTTGTTTTTCATCGGTTTTTGTTCACTAAGCTCAGAAGAATTTGCTTTAGTAATGGCATCATCAATTAAAGAAAGTGGATCATTTAATAAGCGACGGTTTAGTTCTAAATAACGATTGGTTCTTGTGGTTTCGTCTGACACTATTATTTTGATCCGACGCGCTAAGTTATATGGAATGTTATTCAGTACATGAGGAGGATGCGCAGAATGGAATGGGACATAATTCATAGTGTCCGTTTTCTTTCTATATATATATATATATATATATACGTGGTGTGATCCAAAATGTCCCGGACTAACCTACTTGCAGATAACCTGTGATAACGAATACTACTTCAGATGTAAATTTAGGTCTTTAAGGCATGAGAAATATGGTTGCCGAAATTTTTCCGGTCAGTTTTCTATTTTTTCAAAATTTTCAAACATTTTTGTCTGAATTTCAAGATTTTCCTATAAATTCTAGCGATTTAGAATTAATATATTTAGATTAACTTGACAGTTAAGCTATCACTAATAACCTGACTAATAATTAACGGAAAAACAAATGTTTTGTTCCAGAAAAACAGTTTACTTTTTCCAATGTATGAGCCTGTTAGCATTCGTCACTTTTTGCCAACGAAGTCTCAATTCACAAAAAGCTTTATGAAAAAATTCGGTGTCAAAGAATCAAAAATCTCAGTAACTGCATCTCGCAGTTCAACTGGCGATTCAAAATGGTGTCCACGAAGATGCTTTTTGAGGAATCTAAACAGATAGAAGTCACTTGGGGCAAGTCAGGTGAATAAGGAGGATGGCTCAATAGTTGAAATCCGTTTCTCGTTAAGGCATTTGGTTGTCTCCTGCGAGGTGTGAATCGGAGCATTGTCATGAAGCAAGTAGAGGGGAATGTTTCGTGGCTTTCTTATTTTCTTCCTCGCTTCAGATAACAGATTGGAATAATATTCGCTATTGATTCTTACTCCTTTATCCGCAAAGTCAACCAGTTGGATTCCCGAAGCGTTCCAAAAGACCCGTCAGCATCAACGACCGGCGATGTGATGTTCCGGATCGCATTTTCAAAGGGGCAGACTCGCCTGATTTTTGCCACTCTGCAGATTCTCGCTTACTTTGAGGCAGATACAAACTTAAAAGGTGTTTCATCCTCTGTAAGGATGCATTCAGAAACTGATCTCCGTGCATTTCGAGGAGATCCAAATTTGACTGTGCCGCCAGAAGTCTGTTCTCCTTCATTTCAGGTGACAGAAACTTCGGTACGAAACGTGATGCCAGTTTGCGATATCCAAGTCTTTCGATGATGTCTTGACAGGAGTGATAACCTGAATTCGCAACTCTCATTGACATCTCACGGATTGTTATCCTTCTGTGTGCTGTAATCACTTCATCGCACTGACTCGATTTCTCTTCCGGAATCTCCTGCGGCCGACCAACAGTTGAAAAATCTTGCTCCACAGATTGTCTTCCGCGTTTAAATTCGCTTATCCAGAAATAAGCAGTAGTTCTCGATGGAGCTTTGCTTCCATATGCCAGGCTTAATTCCTTTAGAATGTCACCATTAGCGAAGCCGCGGATCAGGAGGTATCGTATCACACTGCGATATTCGACTGAAGACACCTTGTCACATCCATCATGAAAACTGATAGAACAAAGAACCATCGTTGACACGGATTTCTTAATGAATGCGTGCTGAATGAACTTCACTGATTGATATCGTAACACATGAAGCAATTAACAAAAGACGTGCAATATTCATGGCAAAGATATCCGTCAAATAAGGTACAAATCAAAATCAATCTAACTATAACAATAAGACAAATCGGATCTCGATCAATTCAGAAAATACAGAAATTCATGTTAAAATGTAAAAATATTTTTTAAAAATAGAAAACTGACCGGAAAAATTTCGGCGACCATATTTCTCATGCCTTAAAGACCTAAATTTACATCTGAAGTAGTATTCGTTATCACAGGTTATCTGCAAGTAGGTTAGTCCGGGACATTTTGGATCACACCACGTATATATATATATCGGTGCTGATTATGCCGCTATCCATATCTTTAGAAACCATTACATCTAGAAAATAAAGAAACAGCATTCATCTCATAGGTAAATGTAATTGAGGAATCTAAATTATCGATTATTTCCTTAAATTGTTCGAATTCTCCATAAATTTCGTCCCAAATAATCCAGCAATCATCAATATACCTTATCCAGGAATTTACGATGCAGTCAGCAGTATCGGGGAAAACATTTTTTATTCCAAGAATACATTTTTTCTTCGAGGAACCCCATTACCAAGGTGGCGTAAGTGGGTGCAACTTTGGTGCCCATTGCCGTTCCCGCGATTTGCTTATAATATTCGTTTTCAAAGGAAAACTAATTGTATTCTAAGATTATTTTCAGACCTTCAATGATAAAGGATATTCATATATATATATATATATAAGGATATTCATATATATATAAAGGATTCATTATATATATACTGTATATATATATATATATATATATATATATATAATACAAAACATAAACCTATGGAGAATCAAAACTCAAAATTAACTTAAACGCCAATCGATTTCTGCCGTCTACGACGGCTTCTCAAGGCAAACTGATGTATTATAACCAAATACAAAATATTGAAATCAATGATATCAAAGCTAACGAAGACGTACATAGTATATAGTGTGGTAAGAATAAAAAGACTAAATTACATAGAATTCAAAGTAGGACCAAATAAGTTGATGAAATATCTTTCTTTCATCTCTCGATCTATGCGAGTGGATGTTGGCGGCAGCTGAAAGAAAGGTACAGCAGTAAATCTCCCTTCTCCACACGTTGAAATATGATGGCTCACTTTCAACTTAGCATATTGGCGGTTGTTGACGTGCTGTCGGTGGAGGGTTATACGGTTGCGGAATGAGTTACCCGTTTGGCCTATATAAAATTGATCACATTTCGTGCAGGCTAACTTATAGATCACATTCGAAGATCGGCAGTCCATATTACTTCTTATATTGAAAGATGTCGCATTAAAAGTTATTTGTTTACCCGTAGTCAGTATAGTGCAACACTTGCAGCGGGGTTCTTCGCAACGTCGAATTCCGTAAATTGTTTTTCGATTGTTCTTCGATAGTATTGATAAAAGATTCGCCGGCTGACTATTTACTTTCATTATATTCATATTCGTGAAAGGCTGTAATACACTGTAACACTGAAAGGCTGCAACAATTCCGTGACCTTAGCATATAAAGTTTCTTCTAGGAATGCCATTACCAAGGTGGCGTAGGTTGGAGCCACCTTGGTGCCCATCGCTGTGCCAGATAGCTGCAGGTATACTTCATCCTCGAAAGAGAAATAATTATTTTTCAGTATGAAATTCATAGCCTCTATAATGAATGAGGCATTAATTCGATTAGGTAAGGAATCTGCACATTTATGAAGCCAGAACTGTAATGACCGCAGACCCAACTCATGGGGGATCGATGTGTATAAAGAAACGACGTCGAAGGTAAGCATGAGAGAATTCTTTTTAACTGATTTTGGCAAGCATTGGATAAAATGATGCGTATCTCGGCAATAACTCTTGACGGAAGGTATAATAAGTTTCATAATTTCATCTATGAAATTGCTCAATGTACTAGTTGGTGCAAACCGACAGGACACAATAGGTCTAAATTTAAGATCTGATGGTACCTGTGACTCTATACTGCCCAAATTATCTGGTTTAAGCTTGGAAAAGTAGTTTATGTGTTTGTGAAGTTTGGGTAAACCGTAGAGGAATGGTAATTTTGGATGGAATTTAGTCAAAAAATCATATTCTTTTGCTGTAAAGGAACTACGATATTTCTCGCATAATTTCAAAAGTAGTTTTTGAGTAGTGTAGACATCATGATTTTCGATCTTCAGATAAGTGTTCGGATCCGATAAATGTTCATCTGAAATTCTAACTTTGTAAAACGAATAATCCACTATTACCATGGCACTACCTTTATCCGCTGAGGTAAAGTGAAGGTTAGATTTGCTACGTAATAATCGAATTGCATTGCTTTCTTCTCGAGATAGATTAAATCCTGGTTTATTATTGGATTCGTTAAATAAAGATTCAGTATTGCTTTCCATTAATTCAATCAAATTGTCAAGTTGAGGGTTGTTACCCTTATTAGGCACGAAATCTGATTGATGATAATTCAAATGAAATTCACTAGGTACCTCCTCAATGTCTTTGTAATAATCTAGCAGTCTGAGTTTTCGTGTGAATTTATTCAAATCTACTTTCAATTTTTCTGTGTTCCGTCTAGGGGTTGGAGTAAATTTATTTCCCTTCTGTAGCAGTTTTTTGCATTCAATGCTTAAAACCTCCGATGACAGGTTATATACCGAAATACGTTCCTCCTTTACGTTCCTACTTTCCTCCTTTACAATTTACGGAATTCGACGTTGCGAAGAACCCCGCTGCAAGTGTTGCACTATACTGACTACGGGTAAACAAATAACTTTTAATGCGACATCTTTCAATATAAGAAGTAATATGGACTGCCGATCTTCGAATGTGATCTATAAGTTAGCCTGCACGAAATGTGATCAATTTTATATAGGCCAAACGGGTAACTCATTCCGCAACCGTATAACCCTCCACCGACAGCACGTCAACAACCGCCAATATGCTAAGTTGAAAGTGAGCCATCATATTTCAACGTGTGGAGAAGGGTAGATTTACTGCTGCACCTTTCTTTCAGCTGCCGCCAACATCCACTCGCATAGATCGAGAGATGAAAGAAAGATATTTCATCAACTTATTTGGTCCTACTTTGAATTCTATGTAATTTAGTCTTTTAATTTTTACCACACTATATACTATGTACGTCTTCGTTAGCTTTGATATCATTGATTTCAATATTTTGTATTTGGTTATAATACATCAGTTTGCCTTGAGAAGCCGTTGCAGACGGCAGAAATCGATTGGCGTTTAAGTTAATTTTGAGTTTTGATTCTCCGTAGGTTTATGTTTTGTATTATATATATATATATATAGATGTATATATGCCATGGCGTCCTACCACTCCTAAAAAGTAGTAAATTTTCGTTGTGATAATATACTGCAAGATTGAAATACTGAGCTTTATAAAACTGCAATAAGAACAATTCGTCTAGTACGAGCATCTTACTTGTGCATTTAAAATCTGATTTTACACATCCATTATTCATATCAGTTGCCTTGATGGATTATTCAGTTAGTGTGGGCTACATGTAAATCAATTCAAATAAGAATAAGATAATTTATAATTCTGATTTGCAGTTTTACACAAAACATATTTTGTGGCATTGTTAAATGACATAAAAGCAGGTCTAGCAGCAGTGCATAGCAGTTTCTGAAACGCTCATGCAAATGCATATTCATTGTACACATGCACTTCTATCAGTGATTTTCTCTGTTGTAGGGCTCTTTTATCTTGTTTTGTGTGTATACATAGCGGCTCATCTCGTTATGAAAGGAGTCAACAAATGTGGTCGCACAATCCCACGCTGCATTTGTAGCATTTCTTTCGTGATAGACCTTGAGATTTAGCCACGGCGCAGCAGCTCCTTAGGTATGGGTGCGATCCACTGACATATAGGCCTATTATCGTTGTGCATTGCCACCGACAAATTTTGACGTACGGCTTCTCCCATGCAATTTTTTAATTTCCTTTTTAGAGTTGATAATCGCACTTCTTCATTTAGACCATGATCGTCGACTTCAATGAGAGCCATCGTTGTCATCCTGAAATAGGAGAGGATTATTGAAAATTGCTTTTGCATGCACCATGAAACTTTCAGCATCATGCTTAAACTGCTTTAAAAAAAGACGAAAATGACCAAACTTCTCTTCAAAAAATCAACATGCTGATACACTAGGAGTAGAAATTACAGCAATGGCAACTTCGAAGCTTCGAAGATGGAAATAGTGGTGTAAATGTGTTCAGAGTGTGTCGTCCATCTTCAAACCATGAATAGGAGACCTACTGAGGACAATCATGATCTCATATGTCGTTAGCTTCCTATAATACCTTGTGCACCACTTGCATATTGGAGAATAATAGAGGAGCCAAAGAAATTGATAGTTCGCAATTTTGTTGTCAAACAAGTGTTACTATAGGGTGTTCGATAGACATATTCATATTTGTTTATGTAAAATTTGGCCTATTTAATCTGTCATCCTCAAGGCTGCCTTCGTCGTCTTTTCCACTGCCGCTGCACTGTCTTCACAATCTAATAATTGAGTATTTGTCACATCATCATCCTCTCCGTTGTTAATGAGATCATACAGAGCATGAATCGCTGAGGTATTTGATCTGAAAAATATACTTATTCTGACTTTCATAGTAGCGGATTACGCGATGGAATATTTTTATGATACATTAAACTTTCAGAAAGCAGATATTTCTATAAAGGCGATGAAAGAACCTGCACCAAAAGCTCCCAAGAATTTTTTAAGAACCCTGTTCCATATCAAAGCGAAATAGAAGCCAACTTCTGGAAAAGTCTATGTATGAAGGAATGCCAACATAAAGGTGATCGTCTTCGCGCAACAGCTGAAATGAAAAAGGAATTTGTAAGCAAAATATAGATGCTGACGTGCTCTAAGAACAGTCAAGACTCTTGACTGACGAGATGACACAGATTCAACATAAAAAATGGAAGGAAGTGACAGAAACATTTGGGAGAAAAAACGTGAGTTCCTCGAATCTGACATTTAATTTCGATAGACAGTCAGATTAAATTTTTCAATCAGCGTAGACAGCGCACTTAGGCAGAAACAGTAGATGGTAGAAGTCAGTTATATAGGAGTGCTCCTAGTTATCTTGCTAATGGTCGGCGGTCGTTTAAAGGGAATAGAGACCAGAATTATCCAAATGCTCGTAATTTTTCTGGATTTAGGTCCAATTATAGGAAAAACGATTGTAACAATAGACCAAGGGGTCGATATTACAACGGCAATTTCAATAAACGTGGTTGAAGCAATCGCAATGATGTGAACAGCTTGCATCACGAAAATGATGAAACTGATGAAACTGATGAAGATAATGTTCCCTTTTTAGAATGAAGGGTGTTTCTGTTTTTAACTCGGCGTCCATCATTGCATTAGATGACAATTTTAAATCCTTTCTATCGAAAGGGGCCAAATTTACTCCTATTCTTAGCAGGAACTCTTGCATGATGGAACGTGAGATAACAAATTTTTGTAGAAGTCTTCGCTTATCTGATTTTTATAAGAATGATTCAGATAATACTGTAGCACGGATACTAAACGTAATAAATCTGATTTCATTCCACCAAAGGGTTAAAATGTTCACCTTGACAGAATAGTAGATTTCATTGTTGAAAAGACTGTTAATTGTTGAGAATAATGAAGGTAAGCGACACCATAATTTATCAAAAACTGAAAACCTTTGTCTGAAGACTTTGAAGGATAATGATTCTTTGCATATTACTAAAGCCGATAATGGCGTTGCCATCGCTTTACTTGACTACCAATTTTATAAGAGTAGGATGATGGATGAACATCTACGTGACACGGACTACAATATATTGAACAAATATATTGAACTTTCTTCTTGTTATAATATGAAATTTATATTATAAAATATACTATAGCCATTGATTTTTCAAAAATATTCGAACACTCCCTTTGTTAGGCCGAAATGTAAATATATTCAAGTAAAAGAGAAAATGAGCAGGCACCCAACGTTTCGGTCGTCTTGACCTTTGTCAAGGGTTACACCATATGCGAAAATGCAAACTATTTTACACGCTTTTAAATATCAGAACAGAATACGGTATTAAGTTGAATGACCGCTCACTGTCTCAATGTTGCTCGTGTTTTCGGTTTAGAGTTGGTTTCAGAAAATCAATGAAATTAGCTTCAGAAATTCTAGTTCTAACAGGGTTATTTTGATGGTATATTATCTCCACATAGAAATCTTTAATCGTCATAGCAACGTTTTTGTGCTTAGATCGAATATGTTGAGATAATGCACTTTTCATATCTCCATAACGTATACTGCGTTCATGTTCCGCACAGCGCGCAGAAAAAGTTCTATTAGTAGAACCAACATAGCTATCATTACAGATTTTGCATTTGAAGCTATAGACGACATATTTACTCTTACAGGAGTATTTATCAGACAGAACATCGCAAATACTGCAATTACAATTTCGAAACAATCATAATTTCCGTATTGTTACGGAAAGTGTCGGTATTCATAAAATTACCAATAGATTTTCCCGGTTTACAAGTAATTCTGACAGGGACATCATATTTGCTAGCAATACTGCGTAATTTCCTGGTACATGAGTCACTAATAAAGTCGATATTTAGACTAGCCAACATGTCATTGCGCTGGTCTTTTCTATTGCGAGAGTCATACGAAGCGTACTTCTCAACAGAAGTATAACCATTATTTTGAAGTCTGTTGATTAAAGTTTTTGAGCATTCGTGATACATGTCGTTATCAGAACATCTGTCTTTAATATTTTTGAAACTATTACGAATAAAATTGGATTTTACATGAGAAGGAACCCAACTACCATGGCTGAGAGTAATGTTAGAATGTTGCTCTTTGCAATACCATCTGTACTGGACTTTCTATTACAAACAGCAATAGATAAGTCTAAAAAATTCAGAATATCGTTATCAGGTATTTCTACAGTAAATTGAATCGCAGTGTTGACTGAGTTAAACACATCCAGAATAACTTCAAATTTAGTAGTGGATTTATTAAACGGCCCAATAATTATATCGTGCTTGGACTACAGGGTGTTCCCTAAGTATGTCGAAAATATGATCAACATACCCGATACTGTGCATGAATCGACAGCTTTAAATAGAAAGCTGGTGTCACTGAAAATGGAGATATTGAGAAATTCTATATGGACAATTCGCAAAAAGAGGGATGAAATCAATCAAGTTTACTCCTTCGAATACCTCAATTTCACCAGACTGTCCAAGCAGCATGAGGCTACGACACATCTTCTGAAACTCGTTGAGGATTCAGTCAAGAAGGAGCAAATGATCTTGCACACAAAACATTCAAAAAAATGGAGTATGTTGACGCAGAGACAATATCCCGTAGTGAGTAATATGTACGAACAGTATAAGCCTACATTTGTGTTTGCATTTCGTGATAGACTATGGTTTAACAAGTTGAATGACCGCTCCGAGCCTGAGTTGGCTGCTATTAATTCTGAAAAAGTTTGCAATGAAGCTAAAGTAGTTCTTCCTACTTACGTTATCTCTACTCTTAGTCTTGGTCACAAGTTTCGCATACCACATTCGTACAATAAACATTTTATTGAACGCAACAACCTATCTGTAGACAGCATTCTTACAAACTTAGATGACAGAGTAACTGTATTAGTAATGGTTATAATAGCGATTACAGTAATGGTGACTCTTTGCTCGTACCGTTTCATAAAAATACAGTATGGTTTCCACCTAAGATGAACAATGACTCGGAAAAAAACTTGCAATTATTCCAATATGAGGCCAAGGAAATCATCAAAAAAGAATCCAAACATGTGAAAAATAAAAGTAGCTACAAACGTATCCACAAAGATAATAAGAAAGCAAAGAAATTTCTGATATCCAATAACTTGTTGGCTATTCCGTCTGATAAAACAAACCGTATGGTAGTTTGCGATAAAAGTCAATTTATCGGCAGAGTAGAAAATATTTTAAAAGATTCTAGTTCATACAAATTATTGAGTGTATCAAAATGCTCTAAAATCGAAAAACATGCCAACAAATTGATAAAGGCGAGGTGTAAAAGCACGTATATTGACTCTGATAAGTTAATTGCCATGGGTAGTAGAGCAGCTAAGTTCTTTTGTAGCATAAAATACCACAAAGAACGAAGTGAAGAAGGCTTTCCTTTGAGGCCAATATATTCGTCAATCAATACCCCTACAGAAAAGGTCGACTGGTTGACGAACAGACTACTTAACAAATTGATTCAATTTGTCCCCGCTAACATCAGCAGTAGTCTCCAACTAATTGAAAAGCTGAAAAATGTTAATTTACCGGATGAAAAGATGACCTTCATTTCTCTATATGTTAAACAGCTGTATAGTAGCATACCGTTGCAACATGGCATCGATTTACCGATAAAATATCAGCGGAGATATTTTGTGCTTATTCCTAAGAATATCCAGGGCAGTTTTTTTAATAAAATTCATATATAATATGGCAAAGGCTGGCGCGAAGTGGGATCCCATAGGACACCCATTTATCTGTAAATAAGTTTTGTTGTTGTAATTGATCTCGTAGTTATTACGAAATTAAAATATATATTATATTATATTGTATACGAAATTAAATATATATATATTAAAATATATATTGTTATGATATATAATATATAACATATATTATTATTATATAAATTATTATATTATATATATATATATATATATATATATATATATATATATATATATATATATAATATACAATATATATTGTTATAATATAAATTTTATAATATGTTAAAGTTCAAATACGTGTACCTTCGTTGATAAGTACGATGTAAACACTGCATTGAACAAAATAAAATCACTAATTAAACAACATGAAAGCTCGTGCGTCTTAACGAAGAATGAAATAGATTTCCTGATTAATTTTAATTGTCAAATTCTTTGAATATACAGCTTACCTAAATTAGATAAGCATCTGGACTATTTCAAAGATAAACGTGTTGAAGAACAGGGTCCATCGAATCTTAGATTTCGTCCTATCGTTTCCGGTACCTTCTCACCAACTAGTCACCTAAGTGCATTCGTAGATGAAATCTTAAAACCTTTGGCACCATTGATTCCAAGTTGCTGCAGAGACACATTTCACGTTTTGGAAATTATGCGTAATGTTGCTGAAGACTCTCATATTGACAACATGATATAAGCTACGTTTTCCAGAGAATTTGTCTTCTCAGCTGTTCGCTATATTTTAGAGAACAACTACTTCGCACTTGAGAACAGTATTTATTTACAGAAATCAGGAACAGCGATGGGGACTAAAATGGCACCGACTTTCGCCATCTTGATCATTGGTTTGTTGGATGCATGTAGACGATTGTTGGATCATATGGGATGAGACGTTTGGTTGTGTGTATAATTTTTATTGTCTGTTAGATGACATGCATGAGAATTCCATTTTACTTTGGAGTGCAGTCATACTGAGATGAATTTCTTAGATGGGAAAATTTACAAAACTAATGGCCGTTTAGAAACATATTTATCGGAAGATCACAGATAGTCAGTGCTACGTCCCCTTTAATTCTGCACATCCGTATATTTGCCAATATTCCATTCATACTTGCCAGAAGAATTTATAAGATTGTATCAGAAGATCACAGGAGGCCCAACTGGCCTCTTTAGAAAATTTTTTATTAAAATTGAAATATCCTTCACATCTCATTGATAATGCCTTTTCTCGCGCTCGCAATAGAGATGATGACATGAAAGAAGAGCATGATGAGAAAGTTATTCGTTTCGTATGTACGAAAATCCTAAATAATCCCAATATCTATGCTACTGTAATAATGCCAGCGTGTAACAGTCTGAAGTCATATGCGCCTTTTGATGAGTACAAGTTTCGTAGGTGTTATCGTCCACCTCCGTCTCTCCTGAAGATTTTGAGTCGTAATTATCGACCTACGGTTTTTGGTATCACCAAATGTCATGACCCAAGATGCGCAAGCTGTGACACTTTGATTACTGGGAGGTCCATTACTTTTAAGTTCGGTTATGGTACCAAAACCTTTTCAGTTGATAGAAGTCTAAGCTGCACATCCAATAATGTGATTTATGTACTCAGATATAATGCATGATTTTGTAAGGCTTTCTATGTCCACAGGTTAATAAGTTCCACGAAGCAGGTAATTATTTTCCTGATTGGAAATTATTAACTTGGTGTAGACGTCTATGGAAAAGTCATGCATTATGACAGATAATGCACAGATTTCTTCGGTCATTATTTGTCATAATAACCTCGAGCCTTCGGCTCTCGGTAATTATAGCAAATAATGACCTCAAATCTATGCATTATCTATTACGTAAGTTGTGTGGTGATTTCTATGTAGGTCAAACCGGGGGAGTTTTCAAGAATAGACTGACCGTCCATCAACAACAGCTTTTTCAATCTAGCTACAGAATTCTAGACGTCAGCAAACACATAGATAGCAATTTGCGCCAAAAACATGTGTCCAATGTTTGTTTGAAGCCGCCTCTATTTGCCAGCTGCATCCAAATGCCAATCGCATAGTACGCGATATCAGAGAGAAATCCATCATCAAACTTCTCAAACCTCCTTTGAATGAAAGTTGTTTATTTCTATGTAAAAAATATTTCTATGTAAAAGAGTTCATTTCTATGTATAAAAATGTATATATCTCTTGCTTGTATTTATTTTCAATACATTTCCCATGAGTAGCCTACAAAAGCAGGTGAAACTGGTCGAGAAGTAATGACTTTTCCTTGAGTCTTCTAATTTATGGTATTTATTGCATTTTGATTCATATTCCTGTTTATTTATATTTCTATGCAGTACATATATACACCTCACTGCCACTGAATTAAGTCGAATCGAACTGGTGCATAGCCCTAGAAAAGGGCGCCAAATAATACATATGGACGCAAAAAGGTAATGAAAGTTCAAAGTTGAATATTTTTCTCAACTTACCACAATGAAGAATTTCTTCGCGCCATTTTGAAAAACAATTTGAATTTCCCGACAAACGGACGAAGATGAAAAGGTGATTTCACATCACAAATCTTGAATATCGTTCTAAGTTATGCATTGTCAAAAGATCATCCGAACAACGAATGGAACTCTTAAAATGAAGCATAAATGGAAGAAAGTAACATGGCATATATATATATATATATATATATATATATATATATATATATATATATATATATATATATATATTGAAAGAAAAACAACTATGTTTCTATCAACCGAACATGTTTCGGAATGTAATGATCATTCCATCTTCAGCGGTACAGGAATCCGATAAAACAACAGAAGTAAGCTTATATACAGATCAGCGTAAAATGCAAGAACCGATATCCATCTAATATGACGTGTAAAACTATGATGCTATGTACAGGCGAAAAATGACGTCATGAAAATCACAAATTCAAGTGCAAGGGTACTGAGCCATTCCTTTCATTAGATAGCATATCGATATTTTCTTTCAGAAGAATAGACTCCAAGATAAGAGGATAGGCTGATGCACCGATAATAGAGAAATTTGCAGCTTTAGGATGGTGCTCATGTAAAGAGATTTCAGTGGCTACGGGATAGGCTTTCAAATGCTCGCTGATTCGAGTGGCTAAGTGGCGCTTGGTTGCACCAATGTATCGCATTGGACAGCGATC
Organism: Prostheceraeus crozeri; assembly: GCA_907163375.1. NCBI lineage: Eukaryota > Metazoa > Platyhelminthes > Polycladida > Euryleptidae > Prostheceraeus > Prostheceraeus crozeri. The sequence continues at coordinate 764,192 of CAJQUW010011204.1, forward strand.
ACAAGTATACAAATATGTAACATTCGATTTCAAGCCAAACGAAATGCGATCTTTGTTATTGAAATGGTTCAAAACTTTATTGGTTTTGAAAGCCAAGTAAATTTTCACATTCTGCAATTTCTCATTCAACTCGTTTATGCGTCTTTTAAGTTGCTTATGTTTGCTATCTATGAAAGGGATGGACCAGTACACCTTATCCACTTCAGTAGTGGTTGAGGCATTTTCCGAATTTTCAAACTTGGTTACCACATTTCTTTTTATTTTGTCTATAAATTGCGAATCATAGCCGTTTTTCAGAAACATTAATTTGATGCGTTCACATGCTATTCTGAAATTCTCTCTATTGGAGCAAATTCTGTATGCTCTCGAAAATAGGGAACGCATAGTAGCGATTTTATAAGTAGAGGGAGAACATGAAGAGGCAGGTATGTAGATACCTGTATTGGTTTCTTTAATGTGATGACCAATATCAAATGCACCATCAAGAATGCTGACAACAGTGTCAAGAAATATGAGACTCTCATTCTGGCCTAATTCCATCGTAAATTTTAAATTTTCCTCAACCGAATTGAGGAACTCGAAAAAATGCTTGCAATCCTTTCCAGTGCGAAAGATCGCAAAGCAGTCATCTACATATCTAGTGTAGAAAAGGGGAAGATGAGTAAGTTCTGAAAAACGGCTTTCTACAAGATTCATGGCAAACGCAGCCATGGTGGGAGCCAGCTTCGAGCCCATTGGCATGCCATCAATTTGGTAAAACAGTTTCTCATTAAAAGAGAATAAAATGTTAGTACATGCTATTTCTAATAAACTTTTCAAAGCTGGTTGGAGACAGAACAGACGATTGATCACATTTTGTCGTTAATTGATTTTGAGCGCTGTTCTGTCTCCAAACCAGCTTTGAAAAGTTTATTAGAAATAGCATGTACTAACATTTTATTCTCTTTTAATGAGAAACTGTTTTACCAAATTGATGGCATGCCAATGGGCTCGAAGCTGGCTCCCACCATGGCTGCGTTTGCCATGAATCTTGTAGAAAGCCGTTTTTCAGAACTTACTCATCTTCCCCTTTTTTACACTAGATATGTAGATGACTGCTTTGCGATCTTTCGCACTGAAAACGATTGTAAGCATTTTTTCGAGTTCCTCAATTCGGTTGAGGAAAATTTAAAATTTACGATGGAATTAGGCCAGAATGAGAGTCTCATATTTCTTGACACTGTTGTCAGCATTCTTGATGGTGCATTTGATATTGGCCATCACATTAAAGAAACCAATACAGGTATCTACATACCTGCCTCTTCATGTTCTCCCTCTACTTATAAAATCGCTACTATGCGTTCCCTATTTTCGAGAGCATACAGAATTTGCTCCAATAGAGAGAATTTCAGAATAGCGTGTGAACGCATCAAATTAATGTTTCTGAAAAACGGCTATGATTCGCAATTTATAGACAAAATAAAAAGAAATGTGGTAACCAAGTTTGAAAATTCGGAAAATGCCTCAACCACTACTGAAGTGGATAAGGTGTACTGGTCCATCCCTTTCATAGATAGCAAACATAAGCAACTTAAAAGACGCATAAACGAGTTGAATGAGAAATTGCAGAATGTGAAAATTTACTTGGCTTTCAAAACCAATAAAGTTTTGAACCATTTCAATAACAAAGATCGCATTTCGTTTGGCTTGAAATCGAATGTTACATATTTGTATACTTGTGATCGCTGTCCAATGCGATACATTGGTGCAACCAAGCGCCACTTAGCCACTCGAATCAGCGAGCATTTGAAAGCCTATCCCGTAGCCACTGAAATCTCTTTACATGAGCACCATCCTAAAGCTGCAAATTTCTCTATTATCGGTGCATCAGCCTATCCTCTTATCTTGGAGTCTATTCTTCTGAAAGAAAATATCGATATGCTATCTAATGAAAGGAATGGCTCAGTACCCTTGCACTTGAATTTGTGATTTTCATGACGTCATTTTTCGCCTGTACATAGCATCATAGTTTTACACGTCATATTTGATGGATATCGGTTCTTGCATTTTACGCTGATCTGTATATAAGCTTACTTCTGTTGTTTTATCGGATTCCTGTACCGCTGAAGATGGAATGATCATTACATTCCGAAACATGTTCGGTTGATAGAAACATAGTTGTTTTTCTTTCAAAATATGTTCAAAATGGCACGTTATGTCTGAATATATATATACATACATATATAATAAATAAATAAATAGAATCAAAAATGGCAATAATATAATAAATGATCAATCCAAATCAAAGCAATTCAGGTATTTCCCTATCGGCATCGTCTCTTCTCGAGACTTTTCAAGGGAATAATGATTTATTTTTTTGAAAATAAGGCTACATCATGATAGAAATCTACATAGATATAAACTTATTATATGGCTACATTTGAGCAGAGATTAAACGGAAAATAATTCACGTATCAGAATTAAGGTCTGGCTTAAGCATAGTGATGAAATATTTTTCTCCTCTTCCTTGCAATCTTATTGCTACTTGGTGGCATTTGGAAAAAGGGTGCCGCTCTGAGCTTAATAGAGGTAAATATCTAAAAAAATATTTACGTAAAATATCTTCATATTAAAATATAAAAATTCTCGTAAATACGTGAACTATTTTTCGTTTAATCTCTATGCTCAAATGGGGCCATATAATAAGTCTATAATGTTGTAGATTTCCATTATGATGTAGCCTTATTTTCAAAAAATAAATCATTATTCCCTTGAAAAGTCTCGAGAAGAGACGATACCGGTACGGAAATACATATATATATATATATATATATATATATATATATATATATATATATATATATATATATACCACCGCGTTTTGATCTATTAATTTTTCAGGATGACACATTATGTATTATAAGTAAAATGTTAAATTTGTGAGCTGTACGTGCTTCCTGGGACTGACTGTGATTTCCTTCGTAAATTAATCAATTGGACTGACTATCTGATAACGTTCGCATGCAGTTCATTAGAAATAATCGATTTTTTCTTTCAGTTTCATAGCCAAATTATTATCCCTAAAGATATATTTCTTGCAGATATTTACTCAGGAGATGATAAGTTCGCCCTTCTTCCATCCAGATGTACGCATATCCTCACCATAAATTCCTCAAATCAGGTCCTCCTTTTTGGTCGCATGACTGCAAAAACTACCTCACTCATTTTCCGTCAAGTATTTCCCTCATCAGTGGTATTACTGCAATGCTGTCCTTACTCATTTCCTAACCTCAAGTCCTTCCTTCCCAGATTCCATCACTGCTGGACTGTCCTTTCTCATTTCCTAATTTCAAATCGTTGACTCCATAATCCTACGACTTGAAGATTGACAAGCTTGATCTATCATTATCGACATCATTGTCAAAGTATACCTGATCTCATCATCAATCTACGGTATCTAAACGTTATCGTTTCAACCGTCCAAGGAGAAGTGCTTGCTGCAATAAATAAAATATAGACAAATTATTTACTCTACATGTACATTTGAATAAGGATAGAAATTATATCATGCTAAAATCTTGCGTTTCCACTGAACTAATGATGAAATATTAGAAACTTAGTTGATCCATGATTTCGTGATACCTTTCGTGATATCAGTCAGACATCTTTAGGTGTCTCTTCAGACACTGGTTGCTACGCCTGAATGATCAAACAAAATATACATGGCGAACATTTTCTTAGGATCTTTCGGTGATAGAATTTTGGAATTTAGAAATTAGAAACAAATATGAATATCACAATGGATGCACAGTGTATATAAATTTCATCGAATGTCATTTGATTAGCCTTTCATTTATCTATGAGATATCACCATCCATCGATATTGTTTTTCCTTTTCTGATCTGAACAGCTTGAACTCTCAGAATATTTTCTATCGTGGTGATAGCTGAAGCTGTTTGGCATTCATTGTCAAACTTTAATATGAAAATTGCTATCTGCTATTGCAACATTTATTGACTTGTTGACTAAATTTCTTAATCTTTGCTATGCCAAATGTTCATTCTCTGCTACAACCATGCGAATTTGTAAGCTGATTTCTATTAGTTGCAGCTGATTTCTAGCAATAGTGGCGCTTTCTTTGACTCGGGATCTGAGATTAATCGGAATCACCATTTTTGCTTAGAATGACAATAATTTGATAATTATGTTTTCGGAAGTATTTATTGACTTCTTTTATCAGGCTAATAAGTGGTGCCAGAGTCAAATCTTGTCTAAAAAGGTTCAAGAAGTTGGCATTGAAACGGCATAATAATACAACATTATCTATTGATCGTGATGCAAAGTGAAGTGAAATAGTGCTTTCTATGGCGAAATGTATACTGCTGTGCAACCGAGGTGCAACCTAGAGGAACTTTCTCAGGCCTCTCTTCGTCAGAATCAAACTCCAGCTCTAAATCGATCATCTCATAAAAGTATACATACATGTACTTTTGAATTCTAAAAAAGCCGTCGTTCACAAGTTCTCGATAAGGCCTCCATAAGTCATAAGCCGTAAGGCTAGTCAATTTGACAATATTTTTTCTCATGACAGATGATTGGCCAACAAGCAGCAGAAGAAGAAAACATGTGACATTTTTCTACAATCTGCACGAGCAATAGGCATAAGCATAAAGAATGAAGCGTTATATCACAACGTCGGTTCTAATGAAGATCATCGCTCAAGGATTCTCAACCGGGTGACGGCTTATGACTTGTACCTTGTGACTCATAACTTAAAGCTTATGACTTATGGCTTATCGCGTGTGTCTCCGGCTCAAATGAGCTGCTGAAATGGCCATCACCAAACCGCCATTGTCCATTATAGTCTCCTACCTTAAGCAAAGCGAAACGTCGGATTTCTATGGTTGGGAAGCTTGGCGAATAAGCTACAGCCCTCATAAATGACATTGCCGAAATATGTAGTTTCATATGAATAAGTGTGACTTTTCGAATGCTTATCTAATGTTTCTGAGTTGCTGGAAGTTTCGCAAAATGTATATTTATTGCACAGAAGTAAGCAAACTCTAGGGTAGTGAGCGTCTGGCATCAAATGGTTGCAAGCGCACTATGCAACAAGATTTGCTTCAGTCAGAAATTTCGGTTAGTTCATTAACCGACATCGAGATAGCTAGTTCTCCCCTATCCCCTTGCCTTGCAGTCGAAACTTCGAAATTTCCGGGCGATTCACTTTTCAGTGGTCACACGTCTGTACAGTCTTCGACCGTCAGAGAAAAAGGGAGATTACAGGATTTACACATGCTTACTCGGAAGATCATTTCATGTACAGCTTACCTGGACAAGCTGTCTGGCCGCATGTTTGCGTCTTTGATTCTTCCAAAGCTAGTGTGATGCCATCTTCCTTTAGACATCTCTGACCAGCTCCAACAGGTGAGGGATTGGTACACGTTCGTGTGAGTGTCTGCTCTCCCCCTCCACAAGTCTCTGAACAGGATGTTGACGTCCACTCTGACCATCCTCCATCGACTGATGATTAGAAAAAAGTAGAGTATTCTAAGATGTGTTTAAAGTACATCAAGTGTTTCATCAAAATGAGAATCGACGCACATTTTAGTACATATGGTAATTTTATGAGCATCGAAAATCAGCACCTCTTGATACTAATCGCAAACAATAAAAAGTCAAACAAAAGATGGATGTCGGTCGCCAGTCTAGCTAAGAAAACCGGCTCTGGGCTTTTCATGGCTTCCTGGTCGGCACTGATCGTAAAAGAAGTCTCAATAATACAAAACCCTTTAAAAGCGCAAAACCATTAAGCTAACTGTGAGTGAATGAATTGAGAGAGCACGTACATCAATGAATGTTTTTTGAAGCTGAACAAGGGATGCTTCGGTCAATGGCGTGGCTTGCTCCCAGGCCATATGCCTTCGTTGCATACTAGATTCCTATTTCTACGTATAACAAACAGAATGAGTGGTAAAGCACCAGTGTACATGTACATGTATATTAAATATTTTTTCAATGTCAAAAGCGCGGCTACTGGATGATTAATATTCACTTCTTAGTGTGCAGATTAATGCTTGCTTGATTCATTCCACGCGAATAGTTATCATATGCGTGCAGCTCCACATAAAGACTGACTCTGCCGCGCTTCGGCACTCTCTCGATTATCTTGATCTTTTACATGTAGATCACACATGTATATCACGTAACATGCCATTTTGTTGAATACAATACATGCTGGTATGATTGTATATCCTTCCGTTCAAGCACCTGGCGATGATGGATTGCTGTGAATTCCTTCAATATGCTCCGATCCCACGATTCCTTGAGATTCGAAGTTTTCAGATCATTGCACAAAAGTTTTCTCGATGATGTTGGTCCCTCCGATCATAATTAAAAAAGTTAGCAGGCGCACGAAATAGCGTTCACAAACTCTTGTGTAGAACTTGTTGTCGTCTGTGTCTCTTTGCTGTGTGATCCGGTTGATAACAGTCATTGAAAGTACGTACAATTTGGCGTGTTGATGTTGAGATGGCTGCTTGTTGCTCGATTTCTATGGCATTATGTCAGCAGATTGTGGCATCTCATAGGCATTAAATGTTCCAATGCTTCCTTTCTAGTCAAGCTGATGAAGAGACGACCGGTCTAATTCTGTGGGATGTACTCGTACATACACGTAGTATGAAAATGCATACATGAACAATGAGACCGAAGCGAGCAGATGCCCTTCATTATGGATTTCTTAGCTTTAATGGCCAGCAGACAGAACGTCGATAAAATAGCTTTTCTTTTCTTTTCTGACGGAATTTATCTTCAACTGATAACCTTGAGGGAAAACGTACTTATCATGTTAGTTAGAATCAGGTAAAAAAAACTCCAAAAGTTCATCGTCTTTTGTGGAGATTTTTGCCCTTGAACATCATCATTTTTGTGACTCACCAGTGATCGATTAGTCTTTCCGGGGTTAAATGTTTATTTATTCTTGATCTCACTATTCTCGAGTTTCCCCAAAATATTGTTTATCACATTCGTTGTTGTTGTAGGCTATTAGGCATGTACAGTCTTTGGCTGCATTTTCCCACTAGTCATTCCCTTTTCACAAACATTACATTATTTGTAACGTTATTACTTATCTGTGATGTAACGTGAATGCATTTTTTTGAACACAAAAAGGATTTAAAGGTGAATTAGCTTACCAAAATAGTATTCATATAAAGCCTCATGCATTCTTTCTAGCATACAGTTTCATTCAATGAGTTGCGAAAATCGAGCGTGTAGCAATATGCTTTCTAGAAATTTACTAGTTAATGTGAAGATTTTGTCGGGAATGTGATGAAAATGATAGTACAATCATTAAATTGAACTCAACATATCGAAACTTGCTCCGCGGTTATCTGATCTAAAACTAAAACGGTAAACTGAATAATAATATGAAATACATTTACATGTACACGATGAGTTCCAAGCAAACATGAATATCCCTTCGACGTAGAGATAATGATTTTATCATTTCTAAATTCCAAACAGTATTATACAAAAAATCAAAGAGAAAAACCTTTCGTGATATCATTCAGACATCTTTAGGTGTCTCTTCAGACACTGGTTGCTACGCCTGAATGATCAAACAAAATATACATGGCGAACATTTTCTTAGGATCTTTCGGTGATAGAATTTTGGAATTTAGAAATTAGAAACAAATATGAATATCACAATGGATGTACAGTGTATATAAATTTCATCGAATGTCATTTGATTAGCCTTTCATTTATCTATGAGATATCACCATCCATCGATATTGTTTTTCCTTTTCTGATCTGAACAGCTTGAACTCTCAGAATATTTTCTATCGTGGTGATAGCTGAAGCTGTTTGGCATTCATTGTCAAACTTTAATATGAAAATTGCTATCTGCTATTGCAACATTTATTGACTTGTTGACTAAATTTCTTAATCTTTGCCATGCCAAATGTTCATTCTCTGCTACAACCATGCGAATTTGTAAGCTGATTTCTATTAGTTGCAGCCGATTTCTAGCAATAGTGGCTCTTTCTTTGACTCGGGATCTGAGATTAATCGGAATCACCATTTTTGCTTAGAATGACAATAATTTGATAATTATGTTTTCGGAAGTATTTATTGACTTCTTTTATCAGGCTAATAAGTGGTGCCAGAGTCAAATCTTGTCTAAAAAGGTTCAAGAAGTTGGCATTGAAACGGCATAATAATACAACATTATCTATTGATCGTGATGCAAAGTGAAGTGAAATAGTGCTTTCTATGGCGAAATGTATACTGCTGTGCAACCGAGGTGCAACCTAGAGGAACTTTCTCAGGCCTCTCTTCGTCAGAATCAAACTCCAGCTCTAAATCGATCATCTCATAAAAGTATACATACATGTACTTTTGAATTCTAAAAAAGCCGTCGTTCACAAGTTCTCGATAAGGCCTCCATAAGTCATAAGCCGTAAGGCTAGTCAATTTGACAATATTTTTTCTCATGACAGATGATTGGCCAACAAGCAGCAGAAGAAGAAAACATGTGACATTTTTCTACAATCTGCACGAGCAATAGGCATAAGCATAAAGAATGAAGCGTTATATCACAACGTCGGTTCTAATGAAGATCATCGCTCAAGGATTCTCAACCGGGTGACGGCTTATGACTTGTACCTTGTGACTCATAACTTAAAGCTTATGACTTATGGCTTATCGCGTGTGTCTCCGGCTCAAATGAGCTGCTGAAATGGCCATCACCAAACCGCCATTGTCCATTATAGTCTCCTACCTTAAGCAAAGCGAAACGTCGGATTTCTATGGTTGGGAAGCTTGGCGAATAAGCTACAGCCCTCATAAATGACATTGCCGAAATATGTAGTTTCATATGAATAAGTGTGACTTTTCGAATGCTTATCTAATGTTTCTGAGTTGCTGGAAGTTTCGCAAAATGTATATTTATTGCACAGAAGTAAGCAAACTCTAGGGTAGTGAGCGTCTGGCATCAAATGGTTGCAAGCGCACTATGCAACAAGATTTGCTTCAGTCAGAAATTTCGGTTAGTTCATTAACCGACATCGAGATAGCTAGTTCTCCCCTATCCTCTTGCCTTGCAGTCGAAACTTCGAAATTTCCGGGCGATTCACTTTTCAGTGGTCACACGTCTGTACAGTCTTCGACCGTCAGAGAAAAAGAGGGATTACAGGATTTACACATGCTTACTCGGAAGATCATTTCATGTACAGCTTACCTGGACAAGCTGTCTGGCCGCATGTTTGCGTCTTTGATTCTTCCAAAGCTAGTGTGATGCCATCTTCCTTTAGACATCTCTGACCAGCTCCAACAGGTGAGGGATTGGTACACGTTCGTGTGAGTGTCTGCTCTCCCCCTCCACAAGTCTCTGAACAGGATGTTGACGTCCACTCTGACCATCCTCCATCGACTGATGATTAGAAAAAAGTAGAGTATTCTAAGATGTGTTTAAAGTACATCAAGTGTTTCATCAAAATGAGAATCGACGCACATTTTAGTACATATGGTAATTTTATGAGCATCGAAAATCAGCACCTCTTGATACTAATCGCAAACAATAAAAAGTCAAACAAAAGATGGATGTCGGTCGCCAGTCTAGCTAAGAAAACCGGCTCTGGGCTTTTCATGGCTTCCTGGTCGGCACTGATCGTAAAAGAAGTCTCAATAATACAAAACCCTTTAAAAGCGCAAAACCATTAAGCTAACTGTGAGTGAATGAATTGAGAGAGCACGTACATCAATGAATGTTTTTTGAAGCTGAACAAGGGATGCTTCGGTCAATGGCGTGGCTTGCTCCCAGGCCATATGCCTTCGTTGCATACTAGATTCCTTTTTCTACGTACAACAAACAGAATGAGTGGTAAAGCACCAGTGTACATGTACATGTATATTAAATATTTTTTCAATGTCAAAAGCGCGGCTACTGGATGATTAATATTCACTTCTTAGTGTGCAGATTAATGCTTGCTTGATTCATTCCACGCGAATAGTTATCATCTGCGTGCAGCTCCACATAAAGACTGACTCTGCCGCGCTTCGGCACTCTCTCGATTATCTTGATCTTTTACATGTAGATCACACATGTATATCACGTAACATGCCATTTTGTTGAATACAATACATGCTGGTATGATTGTATATCCTTCCGTTCAAGCACCTGGCGATGACGGATTGCTGTGAATTCCTTCAATATGCTCCGATCCCACGATTCCTTGAGATTCGAAGTTTTCAGATCATTGCACAAAAGTTTTCTCGATGATGTTGGTCCCTCCGATCATAATTAAAAAAGTTAGCAGGCGCACGAAATAGCGTTCACAAACTCTTGTGTAGAACTTGTTGTCGTCTGTGTCTCTTTGCTGTGTGATCCGGTTGATAACAGTCATTGAAAGTACGCACAATTTGGCGTGTTGATGTTGAGATGGCTGCTTGTTGCTCGATTTCTATGGCATTATGTCAGCAGATTGTGGCATCTCATAGGCATTAAATGTTCCAATGCTTCCTTTCTAGTCAAGCTGATGAAGAGGCGACCGGTCTAATTCTGTGGGATGTACTCGTACATACACGTAGTATGAAAATGCATACATGAACAATGAGACCGAAGCGAGCAGATGCCCTTCATTATGGATTTCTTAGCTTTAATGGCCAGCAGACAGAACGTCGATAAAATAGCTTTTCTTTTCTTTTCTGACGGAATTTATCTTCAACTGATAACCTTGAGGGAAAACGTACTTATCATGTTAGTTAGAATCAGGTAAAAAAAACTCCAAAAGTTCATCGTCTTTTGTGGAGATTTTTGCCCTTGAACATCATCATTTTTGTGACTCACCAGTGATCGATTAGTCTTTCCGGGGTTAAATGTTTATTTATTCTTGATCTCACTATTCTCGAGTTTCCCCAAAATATTGTTTATCACATTCGTTGTTGTTGTAGGCTATTAGGCATGCACAGTCTTTGGCTGCATTTTCCCACTAGTCATTCCCTTTTCGCAAACATTACATTATTTGTAACGTTATTACTTATCTGTGATGTAACGTGAATGCATTTTTTTGAACACAAAAAGGATTTAAAGGTGAATTAGCTTACCAAAATAGTATTCATATAAAGCCTCATGCATTCTTTCTAGCATACAGTTTCATTCAATGAGTTGCGAAAATCGAGCGTGTAGCAATATGCTTTCTAGAAATTTACTAGTTAATGTGAAGATTTTGTCGGGAATGTGATGAAAATGATAGTACAATCATTAAATTGAACTCAACATATCGAAACTTGCTCCGCGGTTATCTGATCTAAAACTAAAACGGTAAATTGAATAATAATATGAAATACATTTACATGTACACGATGAGTTCCAAGCAAACATGAATATCCCTTCGACGTAGAGATAATGATTTTATCATTTCTAAATCCCAAACAGTATTATACAAAAAATCAAAGAGAAAAACCTTTCGTGATATCATTCAGACATCTTTAGGTGTCTCTTCAGACACTGGTTGCTACGCCTGAATGATCAAACAAAATATACATGGCGAACATTTTCTTAGGATCTTTCGGTGATAGAATTTTGGAATTTAGAAATTAGAAACAAATATGAATATCACAATGGATGTACAGTGTATATAAATTTCATCGAATGTCATTTGATTAGCCTTTCATTTATCTATGAGATATCACCATCCATCGATATTGTTTTTCCTTTTCTGATCTGAACAGCTTGAACTCTCAGAATATTTTCTATCGTGGTGATAGCTGAAGCTGTTTGGCATTCATTGTCAAACTTTAATATGAAAATTGCTATCTGCTATTGCAACATTTATTGACTTGTTGACTAAATTTCTTAATCTTTGCCATGCCAAATGTTCATTCTCTGCTACAACCATGCGAATTTGTAAGCTGATTTCTATTAGTTGCAGCCGATTTCTAGCAATAGTGGCTCTTTCTTTGACTCGGGATCTGAGATTAATCGGAATCACCATTTTTGCTTAGAATGACAATAATTTGATAATTATGTTTTCGGAAGTATTTATTGACTTCTTTTATCAGGCTAATAAGTGGTGCCAGAGTCAAATCTTGTCTAAAAAGGTTCAAGAAGTTGGCATTGAAACGGCATAATAATACAACATTATCTATTGATCGTGATGCAAAGTGAAGTGAAATAGTGCTTTCTATGGCGAAATGTATACTGCTGTGCAACCGAGGTGCAACTTAGAGGAACTTTCTCAGGCCTCTCTTCGTCAGAATCAAACTCCAGCTCTAAATCGATCATCTCATAAAAGTATACATACATGTACTTTTGAATTCTAAAAAAGCCGTCGTTCACAAGTTCTCGATAAGGCCTCCATAAGTCATAAGCCGTAAGGCTAGTCAATTTGACAATATTTTTTCTCATGACAGATGATTGGCCAACAAGCAGCAGAAGAAGAAAACATGTGACATTTTTCTACAATCTGCACGAGCAATAGGCATAAGCATAAAGAATGAAGCGTTATATCACAACGTCGGTTCTAATGAAGATCATCGCTCAAGGATTCTCAACCGGGTGACGGCTTATGACTTGTACCTTGTGACTCATAACTTAAAGTTTATGACTTATGGCTTATCGCGTGTGTCTCCGGCTCAAATGAGCTGCTGAAATGGCCATCACCAAACCGCCATTGTCCATTATAGTCTCCTACCTTAAGCAAAGCGAAACGTCGGATTTCTATGGTTGGGAAGCTTGGCGAATAAGCTACAGCCCTCATAAATGACATTGCCGAAATATGTAGTTTCATATGAATAAGTGTGACTTTTCGAATGCTTATCTAATGTTTCTGAGTTGCTGGAAGTTTCGCAAAATGTATATTTATTGCACAGAAGTAAGCAAACTCTAGGGTAGTGAGCGTCTGGCATCAAATGGTTGCAAGCGCACTATGCAACAAGATTTGCTTCAGTCAGAAATTTCGGTTAGTTCATTAACCGACATCGAGATAGCTAGTTCTCCCCTATCCTCTTGCCTTGCAGTCGAAACTTCGAAATTTCCGGGCGATTCACTTTTCAGTGGTCACACGTCTGTACAGTCTTCGACCGTCAGAGAAAAAGAGGGATTACAGGATTTACACATGCTTACTCGGAAGATCATTTCATGTACAGCTTACCTGGACAAGCTGTCTGGCCGCATGTTTGCGTCTTTGATTCTTCCAAAGCTAGTGTGATGCCATCTTCCTTTAGACATCTCTGACCAGCTCCAACAGGTGAGGGATTGGTACACGTTCGTGTGAGTGTCTGCTCTCCCCCTCCACAAGTCTCTGAACAGGATGTTGACGTCCACTCTGACCATCCTCCATCGACTGATGATTAGAAAAAAGTAGAGTATTCTAAGATGTGTTTAAAGTACATCAAGTGTTTCATCAAAATGAGAATCGACGCACATTTTAGTACATATGGTAATTTTATGAGCATCGAAAATCAGCACCTCTTGATACTAATCGCAAACAATAAAAAGTCAAACAAAAGATGGATGTCGGTCGCCAGTCTAGCTAAGAAAACCGGCTCTGGGCTTTTCATGGCTTCCTGGTCGGCACTGATCGTAAAAGAAGTCTCAATAATACAAAACCCTTTAAAAGCGCAAAACCATTAAGCTAACTGTGAGTGAATGAATTGAGAGAGCACGTACATCAATGAATGTTTTTTGAAGCTGAACAAGGGATGCTTCGGTCAATGGCGTGGCTTGCTCCCAGGCCATATGCCTTCGTTGCATACTAGATTCCTTTTTCTACGTACAACAAACAGAATGAGTGGTAAAGCACCAGTGTACATGTACATGTATATTAAATATTTTTTCAATGTCAAAAGCGCGGCTACTGGATGATTAATATTCACTTCTTAGTGTGCAGATTAATGCTTGCTTGATTCATTCCACGCGAATAGTTATCATCTGCGTGCAGCTCCACATAAAGACTGACTCTGCCGCGCTTCGGCACTCTCTCGATTATCTTGATCTTTTACATGTAGATCACACATGTATATCACGTAACATGCCATTTTGTTGAATACAATACATGCTGGTATGATTGTATATCCTTCCGTTCAAGCACCTGGCGATGACGGATTGCTGTGAATTCCTTCAATATGCTCCGATCCCACGATTCCTTGAGATTCGAAGTTTTCAGATCATTGCACAAAAGTTTTCTCGATGATGTTGGTCCCTCCGATCATAATTAAAAAAGTTAGCAGGCGCACGAAATAGCGTTCACAAACTCTTGTGTAGAACTTGTTGTCGTCTGTGTCTCTTTGCTGTGTGATCCGGTTGATAACAGTCATTGAAAGTACGCACAATTTGGCGTGTTGATGTTGAGATGGCTGCTTGTTGCTCGATTTCTATGGCATTATGTCAGCAGATTGTGGCATCTCATAGGCATTAAATGTTCCAATGCTTCCTTTCTAGTCAAGCTGATGAAGAGGCGACCGGTCTAATTCTGTGGGATGTACTCGTACATACACGTAGTATGAAAATGCATACATGAACAATGAGACCGAAGCGAGCAGATGCCCTTCATTATGGATTTCTTAGCTTTAATGGCCAGCAGACAGAACGTCGATAAAATAGCTTTTCTTTTCTTTTCTGACGGAATTTATCTTCAACTGATAACCTTGAGGGAAAACGTACTTATCATGTTAGTTAGAATCAGGTAAAAAAAAACTCCAAAAGTTCATCGTCTTTTGTGGAGATTTTTGCCCTTGAACATCATCATTTTTGTGACTCACCAGTGATCGATTAGTCTTTCCGGGGTTAAATGTTTATTTATTCTTGATCTCACTATTCTCGAGTTTCCCCAAAATATTGTTTATCACATTCGTTGTTGTTGTAGGCTATTAGGCATGCACAGTCTTTGGCTGCATTTTCCCACTAGTCATTCCCTTTTCGCAAACATTACATTATTTGTAACGTTATTACTTATCTGTGATGTAACGTGAATGCATTTTTTTGAACACAAAAAGGATTTAAAGGTGAATTAGCTTACCAAAATAGTATTCATATAAAGCCTCATGCATTCTTTCTAGCATACAGTTTCATTCAATGAGTTGCGAAAATCGAGCGTGTAGCAATATGCTTTCTAGAAATTTACTAGTTAATGTGAAGATTTTGTCGGGAATGTGATGAAAATGATAGTACAATCATTAAATTGAACTCAACATATCGAAACTTGCTCCGCGGTTATCTGATCTAAAACTAAAACGGTAAATTGAATAATAATATGAAATACATTTACATGTACACGATGAGTTCCAAGCAAACATGAATATCCTTCGACGTAGAGATAATGATTTTATCATTTCTAAATCCCAAACAGTATTATACAAAAAATCAAAGAGAAAAACCTTTCGTGATATCATTCAGACATCTTTAGGTGTCTCTTCAGACACTGGTTGCTACGCCTGAATGATCAAACAAAATATACATGGCGAACATTTTCTTAGGATCTTTCGGTGATAGAATTTTGGAATTTAGAAATTAGAAACAAATATGAATATCACAATGGATGTACAGTGTATATAAATTTCATCGAATGTCATTTGATTAGCCTTTCATTTATCTATGAGATATCACCATCCATCGATATTGTTTTTCCTTTTCTGATCTGAACAGCTTGAACTCTCAGAATATTTTCTATCGTGGTGATAGCTGAAGCTGTTTGGCATTCATTGTCAAACTTTAATATGAAAATTGCTATCTGCTATTGCAACATTTATTGACTTGTTGACTAAATTTCTTAATCTTTGCCATGCCAAATGTTCATTCTCTGCTACAACCATGCGAATTTGTAAGCTGATTTCTATTAGTTGCAGCCGATTTCTAGCAATAGTGGCTCTTTCTTTGACTCGGGATCTGAGATTAATCGGAATCACCATTTTTGCTTAGAATGACAATAATTTGATAATTATGTTTTCGGAAGTATTTATTGACTTCTTTTATCAGGCTAATAAGTGGTGCCAGAGTCAAATCTTGTCTAAAAAGGTTCAAGAAGTTGGCATTGAAACGGCATAATAATACAACATTATCTATTGATCGTGATGCAAAGTGAAGTGAAATAGTGCTTTCTATGGCGAAATGTATACTGCTGTGCAACCGAGGTGCAACTTAGAGGAACTTTCTCAGGCCTCTCTTCGTCAGAATCAAACTCCAGCTCTAAATCGATCATCTCATAAAAGTATACATACATGTACTTTTGAATTCTAAAAAAGCCGTCGTTCACAAGTTCTCGATAAGGCCTCCATAAGTCATAAGCCGTAAGGCTAGTCAATTTGACAATATTTTTTCTCATGACAGATGATTGGCCAACAAGCAGCAGAAGAAGAAAACATGTGACATTTTTCTACAATCTGCACGAGCAATAGGCATAAGCATAAAGAATGAAGCGTTATATCACAACGTCGGTTCTAATGAAGATCATCGCTCAAGGATTCTCAACCGGGTGACGGCTTATGACTTGTACCTTGTGACTCATAACTTAAAGTTTATGACTTATGGCTTATCGCGTGTGTCTCCGGCTCAAATGAGCTGCTGAAATGGCCATCACCAAACCGCCATTGTCCATTATAGTCTCCTACCTTAAGCAAAGCGAAACGTCGGATTTCTATGGTTGGGAAGCTTGGCGAATAAGCTACAGCCCTCATAAATGACATTGCCGAAATATGTAGTTTCATATGAATAAGTGTGACTTTTCGAATGCTTATCTAATGTTTCTGAGTTGCTGGAAGTTTCGCAAAATGTATATTTATTGCACAGAAGTAAGCAAACTCTAGGGTAGTGAGCGTCTGGCATCAAATGGTTGCAAGCGCACTATGCAACAAGATTTGCTTCAGTCAGAAATTTCGGTTAGTTCATTAACCGACATCGAGATAGCTAGTTCTCCCCTATCCTCTTGCCTTGCAGTCGAAACTTCGAAATTTCCGGGCGATTCACTTTTCAGTGGTCACACGTCTGTACAGTCTTCGACCGTCAGAGAAAAAGAGGGATTACAGGATTTACACATGCTTACTCGGAAGATCATTTCATGTACAGCTTACCTGGACAAGCTGTCTGGCCGCATGTTTGCGTCTTTGATTCTTCCAAAGCTAGTGTGATGCCATCTTCCTTTAGACATCTCTGACCAGCTCCAACAGGTGAGGGATTGGTACACGTTCGTGTGAGTGTCTGCTCTCCCCCTCCACAAGTCTCTGAACAGGATGTTGACGTCCACTCTGACCATCCTCCATCGACTGATGATTAGAAAAAAGTAGAGTATTCTAAGATGTGTTTAAAGTACATCAAGTGTTTCATCAAAATGAGAATCGACGCACATTTTAGTACATATGGTAATTTTATGAGCATCGAAAATCAGCACCTCTTGATACTAATCGCAAACAATAAAAAGTCAAACAAAAGATGGATGTCGGTCGCCAGTCTAGCTAAGAAAACCGGCTCTGGGCTTTTCATGGCTTCCTGGTCGGCACTGATCGTAAAAGAAGTCTCAATAATACAAAACCCTTTAAAAGCGCAAAACCATTAAGCTAACTGTGAGTGAATGAATTGAGAGAGCACGTACATCAATGAATGTTTTTTGAAGCTGAACAAGGGATGCTTCGGTCAATGGCGTGGCTTGCTCCCAGGCCATATGCCTTCGTTGCATACTAGATTCCTTTTTCTACGTACAACAAACAGAATGAGTGGTAAAGCACCAGTGTACATGTACATGTATATTAAATATTTTTTCAATGTCAAAAGCGCGGCTACTGGATGATTAATATTCACTTCTTAGTGTGCAGATTAATGCTTGCTTGATTCATTCCACGCGAATAGTTATCATCTGCGTGCAGCTCCACATAAAGACTGACTCTGCCGCGCTTCGGCACTCTCTCGATTATCTTGATCTTTTACATGTAGATCACACATGTATATCACGTAACATGCCATTTTGTTGAATACAATACATGCTGGTATGATTGTATATCCTTCCGTTCAAGCACCTGGCGATGACGGATTGCTGTGAATTCCTTCAATATGCTCCGATCCCACGATTCCTTGAGATTCGAAGTTTTCAGATCATTGCACAAAAGTTTTCTCGATGATGTTGGTCCCTCCGATCATAATTAAAAAAGTTAGCAGGCGCACGAAATAGCGTTCACAAACTCTTGTGTAGAACTTGTTGTCGTCTGTGTCTCTTTGCTGTGTGATCCGGTTGATAACAGTCATTGAAAGTACGCACAATTTGGCGTGTTGATGTTGAGATGGCTGCTTGTTGCTCGATTTCTATGGCATTATGTCAGCAGATTGTGGCATCTCATAGGCATTAAATGTTCCAATGCTTCCTTTCTAGTCAAGCTGATGAAGAGACGACCGGTCTAATTCTGTGGGATGTACTCGTACATACACGTAGTATGAAAATGCATACATGAACAATGAGACCGAAGCGAGCAGATGCCCTTCATTATGGATTTCTTAGCTTTAATGGCCAGCAGACAGAACGTCGATAAAATAGCTTTTCTTTTCTTTTCTGACGGAATTTATCTTCAACTGATAACCTTGAGGGAAAACGTACTTATCATGTTAGTTAGAATCAGGTAAAAAAAAACTCCAAAAGTTCATCGTCTTTTGTGGAGATTTTTGCCCTTGAACATCATCATTTTTGTGACTCACCAGTGATCGATTAGTCTTTCCGGGGTTAAATGTTTATTTATTCTTGATCTCACTATTCTCGAGGTTTCCCCAAAATATTGTTTATCACATTCGTTGTTGTTGTAGGCTATTAGGCATGCACAGTCTTTGGCTGCATTTTCCCACTAGTCATTCCCTTTTCGCAAACATTACATTATTTGTAACGTTATTACTTATCTGTGATGTAACGTGAATGCATTTTTTTGAACACAAAAAGGATTTAAAGGTGAATTAGCTTACCAAAATAGTATTCATATAAAGCCTCATGCATTCTTTCTAGCATACAGTTTCATTCAATGAGTTGCGAAAATCGAGCGTGTAGCAATATGCTTTCTAGAAATTTACTAGTTAATGTGAAGATTTTGTCGGGAATGTGATGAAAATGATAGTGCAATCATTAAATTGAACTCAACATATCGAAACTTGCTCCGCGGTTATCTGATCTAAAACTAAAACGGTAAATTGAATAATAATATGAAATACATTTACATGTACACGATGAGTTCCAAGCAAACATGAATATCCCTTCGACGTAGAGATAATGATTTTATCATTTCTAAATCCCAAACAGTATTATACAAAAAATCAAAGAGAAAAACCTTTCGTGATATCATTCAGACATCTTTAGGTGTCTCTTCAGACACTGGTTGCTACGCCTGAATGATCAAACAAAATATACATGGCGAACATTTTCTTAGGATCTTTCGGTGATAGAATTTTGGAATTTAGAAATTAGAAACAAATATGAATATCACAATGGATGTACAGTGTATATAAATTTCATCGAATGTCATTTGATTAGCCTTTCATTTATCTATGAGATATCACCATCCATCGATATTGTTTTTCCTTTTCTGATCTGAACAGCTTGAACTCTCAGAATATTTTCTATCGTGGTGATAGCTGAAGCTGTTTGGCATTCATTGTCAAACTTTAATATGAAAATTGCTATCTGCTATTGCAACATTTATTGACTTGTTGACTAAATTTCTTAATCTTTGCCATGCCAAATGTTCATTCTCTGCTACAACCATGCGAATTTGTAAGCTGATTTCTATTAGTTGCAGCCGATTTCTAGCAATAGTGGCTCTTTCTTTGACTCGGGATCTGAGATTAATCGGAATCACCATTTTTGCTTAGAATGACAATAATTTGATAATTATGTTTTCGGAAGTATTTATTGACTTCTTTTATCAGGCTAATAAGTGGTGCCAGAGTCGAATCTTGTCTAAAAAGGTTCAAGAAGTTGGCATTGAAACGACATAATAATACAACACTATCTATTGATCGTGATGCAAAGTGAAGTGAAATAGTGCTTTCTATGGCGAAATGTATACTGCTGTGCAACCGAGGTGCAACTTAGAGGAACTTTCTCAGGCCTCTCTTCGTCAGAATCAAACTCCAGCTCTAAATCGATCATCTCATAAAAATATGCTTCGGAATTCTAAAGAACCATCGTTCAAAAGTTGTGATCCTCCATAAGTCATAAATCACAAGTCCTAATGATGACGAGAAGGCTTGTGCGATAAAGTCAATACGAAAGCGGTATATGACA
The DNA here is from genome assembly GCA_907163375.1 of Prostheceraeus crozeri. Lineage (NCBI taxonomy): Eukaryota > Metazoa > Platyhelminthes > Polycladida > Euryleptidae > Prostheceraeus > Prostheceraeus crozeri. The sequence goes on from CAJQUW010011204.1 coordinate 784,423, forward strand.
GTTTGCAGTATTAGACATCAAGAGAAGAAGAAAATTTAACAAATGAGTTTCTATAAAAAGCACTTTTTCTTATTTTAGGAAGAAGAATGCGTCGGTGACGGACGCTTTACATTGTCTCTCACAATATAAAACTGAGAAATGGGATTGGAATGTTTGCTAACCCCGATTTTCCTGATCAGTCGTGCAACTGACTTTTACAACATGCTGCGTATGGGTGGCAAATCATGAACATCAGTCCAACGACGGACTGCAAGGTCAAGCTTTTGAAGTTTATGAAAATGAGACGCACGTAATTCACAGATGATCGGCCAACAGTAGATAATTTGACAAAATACAAGATTAATATATGCCTGTCAAATAAGAGATGGGTCACAGGAATCATGGCAGAAACGACGCATAATTGACAAACTGCGATAACATTCATTGTACAGATGGTAAAAATGAACACTCCACGATAGATCAGCAGGAAATTGAATACCCAAAATATTCAAAACAGAGACATTTTCAATTAAATTGTCATCAATTGTGATAGGAACAGGAGTAAGAGACTGGTCATGACGGGAGATAAACATGCATTTGGTCTTTTTGACATTAGAGATAAGTTTTTTAGAGAAGTAAAGTATCAATCACTGATTGAAAATCAGAAGGGGAGTTGCTATCACGAAGATGAATGATAGTAATATCATCATCATAAGAGAGAGAATCTTGGTATCAGTTAGTTCAAGGATATTATTGATCATCAGAATAAAGAGCAGGGGTCCTAAGATCGATCCCTGTGCAACGCCGCTTGTAATTTGCTTCCATGGAGTATTAAGACCATTCACGCAGACTCTCTGTTTACGGTCGAGAAGAGAATCAGATACAATCTTTAGGACAAGTGGGCGACATTCAAATTTTTGCACCAGTGTTTCGAGAAGGATGAGGTGATCAATGGAGTCGAAGGCCTTTTCATAATCCACAGCTAGGATAATCACGGATTGAGAGGAGCATAGGGTGATGTGTTCAAGAATTGACAGTCTTATGGATATGGACAGAAGCGCGTTCGCGCAACCACCAAACCCATTCGATACGAAGCCGAACTGTCGAGTATAGAAAACTTGATTGAGTGAAGGCATGATCAGCTCCATGACCACTTTCTCAAGGATTTTGCTCAGAAATGACAAAATATAAGTAGGCCGATAGTCGGTGCTATTCCTCTTGGGAAGAGGCCTTTTTCAAACAAATATTAAAAATAAAGGTCAGAGGAAAAGTAAGAGCATAAGCAAGTTTCCGGTAAAAGAAACCGGGTAAGCCTTCCAGTCCACTGGAATTAGACTTACTCTTCAAAATGAATTGAAGCACATACTCCCCAGTGACAGTAGGGGAATCAGTTGAGTCATCGTGATGGTTCCAATCTTTGAATAGATGAATGTTAGTCGGCTTGAAAACATCAGCGAGCGTATCATTGAGCCAAGTTGTAGTGCCGGTGTCAATATAAGAAGGACAGAATAAATTGGGTTTTATTTGTATACTTCTATTTGTCTGAAGAAGAATTAGATAAACATTTAGCTTAGAACATTCTGTTGGCTTTCGTACTTTCCGAAAGAAATTTTTCGCGAAGTTGGTGGAATTTCGGAAAATTGCCACGCGTGAGGACTTTATCACGGCAATCACAAAGGGCTTTGAGGGAGGGGGCTAGCCACGGCGGGTCCGATTAGCGCATGCGCAGTCTTCTTCGTAAAATATGTTTCAAACAATTCAACAGTGATATCAATGTCATCACAAGGCGAAATGCAGTGGCTCCAATCAATCGAGCTGAGAGCAGACCGACATTCAGACAGGGAAGATGGAGTACATGAGCGAACTATAACTTTGGTTGTAGTAGCTGCAACATGAGTCACATTTGAAAACACCTTTATGATCAGATCGACCAAGAGTAGAGACACAAACAGGACGTTTATATAGAAATTTCTTATTGGTGATAATAACGTCAGGGGTGTTGTTTTTACGAGTAGGCTCATTGACTAGCTGAGACATTATTATACAGACAAAAATCACCATAGACATATCGCAAATCATTGATGTCTCCATCGATTACAAAATGGTGTGACGTAGAATTGTCAATCAAAGTTTGCAGATGATCAAGGAGCATGGCATGAGCAGAAACTTTACCCCAGTAGGGATGATAAATAGCAGCAATAGAAGTATCCAACTGTTCGATGTGACAACACAAAATATTGGATTTAGTGTTATGCAGTTGCATATTGCAAATGGTAGAAAGCGACAAATTCGTTATTACATATAAAGGTACACCGTCACCATTTGCGTCACGATCTTGTCTAAATACGCAGTACTCAGATAGCGGAATAGAAGAGTCATCAACGGAGTAATTGAGACAAATTTCAGAAATACATACAAAATCAGAGGCAAATTTAGAAACTCGAGCTTCTAGATCATCTAGCTTATTAAAAGTGACCCTGCATTGAATTGCAAGATAGACGTGGCGGACGGTCTCTTTTGCTTTGGCTTACGTAACTTGATGTCACTCATGGATTCACCGCTGTTAGCGGACTTGCAGAGAAGTTGGTAATACTGCACGGCGAGAGTCGGGCGTTGGACCATGTATGAGTGGCATCAAACATATCAGGAGAGAATTGAATCCGTTTTACATTCGCATTGAATTATGTTCCTCCCGCCCTCTGCCATATCACATGCATGAGTCACCCTGTAGAAGTCTGTGAAACCTCAATGGCATCTTTGCTTGCGTTGAAGGTGATAGTCACGTTGAAGACTTAGGAGATCCGACCGGGAATACTGTAATCTCGTTGCTGATGACGTAATTATCGAGGGAAAGTAATCAGGTATCAGGGAGGAGATGAGCACAGTTGAGCGCAGTTGATCGAGAAATTGTGATGAAAAAACACAAAAACCTGAATATTCGGAGATCAGTCATTAGCAAGACGATGGGCCAGGAACCGTAGGAAAGCAGGTGAGGTGACAAGTTGTTCAGCTAAAAGGATATCAGAAACGCAGGCGAAGCAGAAAAAACACAAGATGATGTCTTGATACGCAGCACATCTAACGGAGGAGATCGGAGAGAAGACCAGCTCGCTACGACGCTGGGAAAGTTGTAAAGCCTAGTAAAGTAAAGCAAGTCTAGCCATTTTGACATTTTTTCTCATGACAGATGATTGGCCAACAAGCAGCAGAAGAAGAAAACATGTGACATTTTTCTACAATCTGCACGAGCAATAGGCATAAGCATAAAGAATGAAGCGTTATATCACAACGTCGGTTCTATTGAAGATCATCGCTCAAGGATTCTCAACCGGGTGACGGCTTATGACTTGTACCTTGTGACTCATAACTTAAAGCTTATGACTTATGGCTTATCGCGTGTGTCTCCGGCTCAAATGAGCTGCTGAAATGGCCATCACCAAACCGCCATTGTCCATTATAGTCTCCTACCTTAAGCAAAGCGAAACGTCGGATTTCTATGGTTGGGAAGCTTGGCGAATAAGCTACAGTCCTCATAAATGACATTGCCGAAATATGTAGTTTCATATGAATAAGTGTGACTTTTCGAATGCTTATTTAATGTTTCTGAGTTGCTGGAAGTTTCGCAAAGTGATAAGCAAAATCTTTATTATTGAGCTTCTGGCATCAAATGGTTGCAAGCGCACTATGCAACAAGATTTGCTTCAGTCAGAAATCATAGAATAACTGCACATAGACGATCCTTTTTCGCTTGATTCATTCATTAACCGACATCGAGATAGCTAGTTCTCCCCTATCCCCTTGCCTTGCAGTCGAAACTTCGAAATTTCCGGGCGATTCACTTTTCAGTGGTCACAAGTCTGTACAGTCTTCGACCGTCAGAGAAAAAGAGGGATTACAGGATTTACACATGCTTACTCGGAAGATCATTTCATGTAGAACTTACCTGGACAAGCTGTCTGGCCGCATGTCTGCGTCTTTGATTCTTCCAAAGCTAGTGTGATGCCATCTTCCTTTAGACATCTCTGACCAGCTCCAACAGGTGAGGGATTGGTACACGTTCGTGTGAGTGTCTGCTCTCCCCCTCCACAAGTCTCTGAACAGGATGTTGACGTCCACTCTGACCATTCTCCATCCACTGATGATTAGAAAAAAGTAGAGTATTCTAAGATGTGTTTAAAGTACATCAAGTGTTTCATCAAAATGAGAATCGACGCACATTTTAGTACATACGGTAATTTTATGAGCATCGAAAATCAGCACCTCTTGATACTAATCGCAAACAATAAAAAGTCAAACAAAAGATGGATGTCGGTCGCCAGTCTAGCTAAGAAAACCGGCTCTGGGCTTTTCATGGCTTCCTGGTCGGCACTGATCGTAAAAGAAGTCTCAATACCACAAGACCCTTTAAAAGCGCAAAACCATTAAGCTAACTGTGAGTGAATGAATTGAGAGAGCACGTACATCAATGAATGTTTTTTGAAGTTGAACATGGTCGGTGATTCGGTCGATGGTGTGTATTGCTCCCAGGCCATAGACCTTCGTTGCATACTAGATTCCTATTTCTACGTACAACAAACAAATAGCATGAGTGGTAAAGCGCCAGTGTACATGTGCATGCATATTCAAGCATGGTGGTATGTGCGAGCATGACTGCAGAATGAAATGAAAACATAGTAATGTGATAAATGAAAACTGATGTTTAATTGGAAATCACATTGAAGTCAGCAGGCTACCCTGTATGTGAATCATGATTCACTTCAAGTCCAATCAGAAAGACTAAATTGGGATTATGCCACATAGAAACTTAATTTAACACAATAATTTGTTATTTAGGCAATTTTAACCTAACAATTTAAGATCATCCGCATGAATTTACTTCCTAAAGATGAATAGTAGGAAGATTATTTTTGAAGATAAATATTTCGCTTCATTCATGATTGCAACCTTTTGCATCAGATGCCTCTGTTGTTCTAATTATGTACCGGTGCTGTTTTTCTATTAGATCTAGGAGCATTTCGTGACAGGTAGTATCGACAATATTGGGAACGGGAAGTGCTTTTATCTATTTTTTTGAATTGTAAATTTCCTTTCCATAGTCCATAAGAAATCCGGATTTCTTTATTAGACTTCAATGGAAAACAATGCTTACTACATCTCCTTGGAAGATCTTCTTAGCCATCCTACCAGTTGTTTGGCATACTTGATCGAAAACATGTTCTCTAGAAGAAGTGTGTTTTATTTGTAATTATCTTTCTATCTATTCGTAATTCGTAACATTTTATTCGTAATTGTCTAGTTAATAATGTAACGTTACATATATATTTCAATCAAACATAGTTATGTAGCTAAACTCAACACAGTTCTTTTCCTACTTTCGGAATTATTCAGAAGAATTGCAGCACAACGAAAATGGTATTCAGTAATCAAAAATATATCGGTCCCACATCGGTCAAATTTGTGTGACATATATGTGACAGATTCATGTTGGTTAGCGTCAAGAAATCTATCACTATGGGCAATGGATTCCTCACATGGGGGTGCATTATGTCAGTGGCATTCTTCAGTTTGATGTGTCAGGTATTCTTGACCTATATTCTATCCATAGGGTAAAGATGACGATAAAAAGTCGTCTTCAACAAATTCATGCATGTTGCTAACTTTGTTTTATAAAGGGAAAATGCAATTTGCTGTGAAGAAATTCATTTCTGAGATTCAAAAAATTATTTGAGCAACTTTCAATGTATTCAAACTTTGGTTCGTTCGCATTTCTCGTTCTATTTCATCAAAGGGTAAAATTTTTGGATCTTTTGATAATTCAATGTTACAAAATGAATTCAGAAGTGAATTTAATTAAATGAAATTAAGTTGACGTGACAGGTGTTTGCTGATTTGTGTGAGCTACCGTTCCATGATGCTTGTAATATGTTCTTTAATACAATATAATTGCCAGCATTTCGAAAAGATACATTACTTATTTTTCCATCAATTACTGATGTCAGAGAAAAGATTATGCTCTAACTTCAGTCTAATCAAAAATTTGATTTCAGGAAGATATATACATGTGTACATGATTTTGCAGAAATCATTTTCATCAATATCAAAATTAATTGGACAAGAAGTCCTTGCCAAAATTCGAATATTAGCTAAGTAAAAGTAGTACGATATAGTAGTGACTTGAAAGAATGAGATTTCTAAGATCAGAACTTTTCTTGTCTGTTTAATAAACATTGGAACTAAATGAGGTGACATTCCTATAATTGGAAGTCTTAGTCTAAACTTGCCATGATGCTATAAAATTTGGTCTCCTGATCAAGGAGCTGCAACCACATCTCTGAAATTCGTAATGACGGTGGTGAAATTCGACAAAGTGCCCCTTTCCCCTATCACACTAAATGATGAAGTGTAGTAATCACAAAACATGCAATCGATTTCGAAAATACTCATGCGTCCTTGGCAGCCGATGTGGACACGATACTGTAATAAAATCTCTACATTATGATGTAGATATGAATAAATAACGCACTTTCGCATTTCTCCATTGACGCTGGTGAAGCCAGTTTTCTGTGTCTTTACTTTTCGCTCCCAGCGAGCTCAGTTAGGCCGCTGTCACAAAGAAAAGGCGCCTTCCATCTTCCATGTCACTCGCCTTTTTGCACATTCTTTATAAGGCGTCGTCCATAAGGCGTGATGAGACGATTTTCATCTGCCGTCGTCCGACTTGCATCTTCCACGGACTGCAGTCACATAGGGAAATCCATTTCCGATACAGTCATAGCTATTTTTTGCTACCTTGCTATGACTGCCTTTTTTTACCGTTGCTATGACAACTGTCTTGATTTAACCTAACTTTGTCATGCTGATCAACAAAAGACAGAGAAATAACCTACTCATTCAATTTCATTTTGATAGTAGGCCTACCTGCGATGGCTGCCGATCGCCTACATCCCGTAGTCCTGTATTATTATACACGCACGCAATCAAGAAAAATGCCGGCGAATACTTGAGTTCAAACAGATAGTGAGTTGGTAGTGACAATGCAAATTTCAATGGGTTAGTGATTTGTGAGTAGTATATAGTGTGACATCCGGCGCGACGCTTCGCTTCGCTTCGCTTTGGTTCGCTTCGCTTGCGCCGGATGTCACACTTTTGCGGGGTTTTTCAAAAAATCAAAATTTCAAAAATTTTGGTAGACTTCAAATTTCACGTGGCCGAAGGCCGAAGGGGGGAAAATTTAGGTAGTGACAAATTTTCAAAAAACAAAATTTCAAAAATTTAGCCGGTCTCAAAATACCCAATTTTCAAATTTTTCAAAATCTCAAATTTGAGAATTACAATTTTCACCCCCAAAATCATGACCGTTCCAGGACACCGAAAATCATAAAAGTTAAGAATCTCAAATTTGAGAATTACAATTTTTACCTTGAAAATCATGACCGTTCCAGGACACCGAAAATCATAAAAGTTGAGAATTTTAAATTCATGAATTTTATCCATCTTTCAGGTTTTTAAAATATAACATGTGACTAGAAATATTTCTTTAAAAATGGAAGAAACAAAAATGGAAGAAACCGCAAGAATATATCCTTCATTATCATATGAAATGGATATTGCAAAACACAAAGATAGAGTACGTTATATGAAAGATAAGGAATCTCAATTATTATTAAGATTAGAGCATTATAAAAAATTAAGAATGTGACACAAGGCGTTGGAGCATGTTTAACAATTTCTTTAGGCGCATTTCATCTGGCGTTCTTACAATTCCAGTAGTTGCTACAGCTTTGTGATACAATTAGATTTTAGTTGTACGTTAGGGAAGTTGTTTTAATTCTTACTAGCACGTCAGCACAACCACATGACGCCAAAGCATCTGGCAGCTGTTTTCACTTCTCTCTCTCTCCTGTCATTGTTCCGTGTGCGCTAGAAAGCAAAGTTCTCATTTGCAATGTCTTCCGTCAGCAAAATAGAGAGAGAATTTTGTTGCTTCGTGGATCAAGTTGTGCCTCTTATTTCACCAGACCATCTTGATTTCTTCAAAACGATATCAACAAAATTTATTCTTGAATCACTAAGAAAGAAACAGAAGACGAGTGGAAACGAAGAAGATAAAAAGAGAGAAGTGTTTGAAATAATCCGAGATTCATTCAAGGATGTTGACAGCAGCAATTTACCTGTATTTTTCGAGAAAAAGGATATTATAAGTACATCATCGTGCATCTCTTTCATTGAATAAACTCATTGGTTTTGAGAAAATTACACATCGGAATCTTCTACGCTGCTATGTTTTACAAGGAGAAGTACTTCAGCGACTGAAGTTATTGTCTAATATGAATTATACAAATTTCGTGAAAGAGTTAAATGAGACCCACAAAATAAAGTTTTTCACGTTCATATGTGACATTACTGATCAAATTATTCAAATTATCAAAGAACTATCCAAACTTAGCCAATTCTTCTCTATCAATTTACTTTGTGATGAAGAATTTTGCTCATCTTGAAGATTATATTGATCGTGAAAAAGAGGAGGAACAGCAAAGAATAGCAGAATTCATATTTGATTCACCCAATGTGCAACAAACTGAACAACAACATGCGCAACATACTGGACTCACGCAGGAATTAGAAGACTTGCAAACGTGAAATTCTACTTCATAAGTAACAAGTAGTAACATTTATTGCAACTTATTTGCGTGGAGACTGAAAAATGACAATGCCATTTTCAAATTGGATTTCTGTTTTCATATAAATGTTGGACTCTACTTCATAAGTAACAAGTAGTAACATTTATTGCAACTTATTTGCGTGGAGACTGAAAAATGACAATGCCATTTTCAAATTGGATTTCTGTTTTCATCTAAATGTTGGACTCTACTTCATAAGTAACAAGTAGTAACATTTATTGCAACTTATTTGCGTGGAGACTGAAAATGACAATGACATTTTCAAATTGGATTTTTGTTTCATTTAAAATGACTGACCTGATCGAGTTTTTTAAATTATATGGAGCAGACACAACAACGAATTTTGATCTAAAGAAAATCGCACATCAATTAGGAATAAAGAATTTTCATGTCCTAATGAGAGACGAATTACAATTGATCAAAAATAAGCCAACAATAACTATAAATTTCATAACGAATCTTCACACTTCAGACCAAAAAGGCGTACATTGGTCAGCAGGTATCTTTAGTAAAAACGGAGATAATTATTATTTTGACTCATACGGGCTTCCACCTACGAATGAAGTAAGAGAAATACTTGGCAATGGAATTTATAATACATTTCAAATTCAATAACCGGGAACAACTTATTGTGGTCAATTATGTCTTTATGTTTTATTTAAATTGCAAGAAAAAGTGCCATTTCTTGATATTATGTTAGAATTGAACGAACCGTAGGTTCTATGGCTACGCCTAATAATAATAATGATAATTAAAAATCACTTCGTTGTAATTCATTTTGATAAAATCGGCCTCTGTCATCATCTAAATCTTTGATTTCGTAAGTAATCGGATAACTTTGATTTATTTTAGAAATTTCAAATATCTCTTTCGTCCAGTATCCGACGAAGCCTTCTTCAAATTTATTCTTATATTTAAATATTCTAACTCTATCTCCAATTTTAAATTTCGGCTTAAGTTTCTGCAAATTCGGATTACTCTCATTCGAATAATTAGTCTCCAATATTTTCTTTCGTATTAAATCAGGGTCGTCAGAAGCATTCTTTGGGGTTTCTTCAATACCTGAATGAACTTTATTATTGTACTGCTCTACAATTCCTGGTAATATTTTTAACCATTTCTGATTTCCTTGCTGAGTAAATTTTTTGAATAATTTATTTTTTAACGTCCGATTGAATCTTTCTATCACTACGGCCTTCCATGCATTTTCAGTTGAATAAACAGTTTCAAATAGTGGCTGAACGTTTCGGTTATAAAATTCCGACCCTTTATCAACAAACAATTTTTTTGGCTTTCTATTACTTTCTTTAAAGATTTCTTCAAACGCATATTTAACTGATAGACCACTTTTATTTTTTAAAGGCTTTACCCAAGCATATCGTGTATATAAATCTATAACGGTCAATGCGTATTTGTAGTCCCTTTCATTCGGCATATGAATAAGATCAGCACTCCAAATATCATCTTTATTAAATACTTTTACTTTCAATAAATATTTAGGCCTTCTATATTCCTTGTGGATTTCGGACGCGTAGGTTCGAGCGTTGCTCTCAGACAGCTTTGCTGTCGTTTCATTTAAACCCTGACCGGAATAATATTGTAGCTTGTAAAGCTTTCTTAACAAACATTCTTTCAATTTTTTCTCTAAATGTAGGATTTTGAATACTATCTAATTCTTGAATCATCTTCTTATCAGCTGCATGACGAGAACTTAGATCATGATTTCGATAAGCTAAATCATGTCTATAAGCGGCGGCATCTACTCTATTTATTGGTTCTTCACCTGGTTTCGGATTATTATTCTCATCTAGTCTTATATCTAATCGAGTTCCTGGACCGGTATATGAATGACCAGGAAGATGTTTTTCTTTCGAATATTTACTCCAAATAAATCCAGGAAAGTTTTCTAATGTTTTTTTGTATATCACCACCGAAGTGGTATGGAACTTTGTTCTTGTCACCACCAATATGCTGACAATTTGAGTTTTTATTTTTGTTTAATAGATAATTCAATAAATCTAAATTAGAAATTTTTAATTTAATTAAATTTTCGGAATTTTTAGAATTCATTTTAAAAGATAAAAAAAATTTAAAAGATAAAATAAATGTTTTACCTTATGGAGCAAAGGTCCTGAGGTTATTACCGAATCATACTAGGACTTAGATATATTCCAGAACCATCTTTAGTTTCTTTAATTTCAATTAAATCATCAACATTGTGGAGAATATTTTTAAGAACTCGTTTTCCTTCATCAACTAATTTTAATTTACTAATAAAATTATCTACTATTCCTTCACCCTAGCAACTTTCTCTAACTCTCTGTTATGACGTTTTTGTTCTTCTAATGCTGCCTTCTCTGATTTATTTTTATTTACTGCTTGGACAATACCAGCTGTCCCACCTGCAACACTTCTTGCTGCTGCTATGCCTCCTATTATTAGTGGAATTAATGGAGAATTCCACCATTCTTTTCTTCTTGTAATTGAATATTCTCTATCATTGGTTTACTTATGTAATACTTTTTTGTATTAATCGTAATAGTTTTAGGGGTATTTTTGTCAACAATATTGCGTAATTTTAATTCAACAGTTTTATTATTATTACTTTTCGCTTGCGACATTTTTAATAAAAAAATTTTAAATTACGAAAATTTTAAGTTAAGAATTTTGATCTATTCTAGTTATGAATAAATTTTAAATTAGGAATTTTGATCTATTCTAGTCATGAATAAATTTTAAGTTAGGAATTTTAAATCTATTCTAGTTACGAAAAAATTTTGAGTTAAGAATTTTTAATCTATTCTAGTTACAAAAAAATTTTATTACTAATTACTAAAAAAAATTTTAAGTTATCAAAAAAATTAATTAATCGACGAAGTCTTGGGCTTTAGCCTATCGGACCAAAGGTCCTCAGGTTATTAACTCGATCGGAGCGAAGCTCCTCTGGCTTTAGCCTATCGGACCAAAGGTCCTCAGGTTATTAACCGATCCTAACCATCTTTCCATTAAGAATTTCAATAGAATTTTTACATCTTCCAGCAATAAACCATAAGCCATCAATGAAGTTGTGGAATCTTTTTTTTTCAATATTAATTGTTACATCACAACCAGTCTTGATAATATCTTCAGATTCTGCACTTAAATCGAAACAGAAAACAGGATATAAATGTCTCCAATCTCCAGGAGTTAGTTGTGGTTCAACTCCAAATTCTATACAAAGATTTCGATAAGAATCATATCCTTCCATAAATTGATTATTGGTATCATCGAATCTTAATGGATCAATTGGATATCGGGTTTGATTTAATGAAACTTGTAAACTTCGAATTGTATTAATGTGGAAGAGATTATTGTTCTTATCAAAACTTGGAGAATTATTTCTTTGAAAAGTTAGTAATAAATATCTTGGAGTATTTTCGCAGTTCTAGTAAAATGCCAGTTAAATCTTTGTTCGGAAAAAGTTACTGAACTAGCAGTACGCTTTAGAAAATTTACTGGAATTGGTTTGTTAGTATTTAATCTTTTTGCAATAGCTGTTTCAATCTCTAAACTAGGAGTAATATGCTTAATCCACCATTCAAGTCTATCAATTTTTAAATATGCTTTTTTTCCCGTCTTACCAAAAAAGATTAATTCATTATTTGCTGTACGATGAATAATTAATTTAAATTTTAATTGATATGATATTTTATCATAATCTAAATATCCGAATAATGGAGACAATGACCAATTAACTGTCTGTTTACTTTTCTTGTTAAATTCACGTCTTTCTTTATATGCATCATTTATTTGTTTTATTTAAATGTTTTTGCAATATTTTCTACATCTTTCGCAATTCCTGCTGCATCGGTTCCAGCGTAAGTTAAATCATCAACAATTATACCATCATTAGTATCAGGAAACCAACCTTCGATTTCATGCTTTTTATTATTTTCACCAATTGTTACAAATCTAAGCATTGTATCAATTACACCTGGAGAATCACTTATTGTTTCTATATTTTGAGTTGCAACATCTAAACGCATTTGTGTAAATAATTTTGGAGAAAAATTATTCTCTAGTGCAATATTATCGGTATCTGGTAATGGTGTTGTAAAATTGGCATCACTATACAAAGAATATCACAGTGTAAAAATGAATCAGGTAGATATATATAACTCTGCTGATTATCAACTTCAAAAATTAAATCACCTCCAGTATTCACTCTACTGGAAGATCCGGGATTCATAGCAATTCTTATATAGTCATTCTTTTTTTGATTGCAACTGACGAACGGAGGATCGTCTAATCTAAATTTATTTTCGATAAGCGAAGACATTTTTATAAAAAATAATTTGACTTTTTGTTTTTCTCACACACAGAAAAAATTCTGCTAAAAAATTCTGCTAAGAAAATTTTGCTAAGAAAATTTTGCTAAAAAAATTTTACTAAAAAAATTTTACTAAAAAACATAATTTTAGAATTTTGCTAGACCAGCTCCGCTACAGCTTTGCTGGTTAAACCGAAGGTTGCTGCTCACGCCATTACCTCTTATTTCTTCAATTGTTTTTTCATTATGTTTACTATCAGAATCCACAGCTATGTTAGCAATTTTATTTTTTGTTTCATCTGAAAGTTTTTTTAATTTTTTTAGTTCTTCAAATCATTCTTAAGTTTACGAATAGCTTCTAGTTGTTTTAATTCGTTTTGAGACTTGACAGCATTTGATATTGCACTAGCTGTACTACCTATAGCAGCTGCTCCTTTTACAGCAGATGTAATCAAATCTTTATTATTTTTAATTAAGTTAACGATACTTCCAATACCAGAGAAGATCCCAGCTCCTTCCGTGTGAACGGCACCTGTTCCGACTGTTTCTCTATTATCATAATGATAAACAGGATTCATACGTGGTTCATGAGAAATTTTTTGATTTGAAGCAAAATGTTTAAGATTGTGTTTATAAATTATAGGCATTTTTAGATTAAATTTGACTTTTGGGAAAAATATTTACGTGTTAAGATTTACGTTTGTGAATGGACAACAACTTCGAGATAACTTTATTAATTGACTGTTGCACTTTATCTATTGCGTCAAGCAGCGTGTGATGTACTTTAATTTCTTTTCTATTAACTTGCATTTTCTGCTGATTAATCTTCAATGCCGTTTTAAGTGCATTTAACTTAATTTTAAGAACATCTAATTGTCTTTTAACAGCATCTAACTGTTCTTTATTTTCTTTAGAGTTTTCTTGTAAATTTTTCTTTAATTCATTTTCTAAATTGATTTTTAAGAGTTTTCATTTTATAACTCTAACTCTTTGATTAAGCGAGTTTACTTCATTTAATATTCTATTCATCTTTTTAATTTGTTGAGCAATTTTAGAACTCAATTCATTCACACTTTTTTGGAATGTAGTTTGTAACAGCTTCAAATTTTTTTAATTCTTTCAGGTAGTTTTTCTATTTCATCTTCTAACTGTTCTTTCAATAGTTGTATCTGATGTTTATTCTTAATGACTGCAGATTTTAAATATATAGAAAGTAATATTAAGATTTTTGATTGTTCAGAAATCTTTTTAAAAAGTTTTGCTATATCTGCTTCTAGCTCTCTATCCTTTTTATCAAGTTTTAATAATTTTTCGTTTAATGATTTGTCATTAAGTTGTAGTTTAAGCAACTTTAATTCATTCATCAGTGGAACCAAAACAATCGTTTATATATTTTTCTTTTAAGTCATTGATTTGTGTATCAACATATTGTTTATTTGTTAACTCTGTATTTTGTTGCGGAAGAATAGAAAGATGCAATGGACCAGATAAAACGTCTCCAGTTTTCATGATATAATTTTCTATCTCTATTTCTAATTCACGATTATTTCGGGATATATGCACCTCCACCAACATTTGGTAACATCATTTTTTAACAATAAAACATATATATCTCATGGAAATAAATTTTAGATATAAATTTTTAGGTATAAATTTTTAGATATAAATTTTTAGGTATAAATTTTAGATATAAATTTTTAGATATAAATTTTAGATATAAATTTTTTTAGGTATAAATTTTTTGTAAGATATAAATTTTTAGATGTAATAAGGTTTTAGATGTAATAAGTTTTTAGATGTAATAAGTTTTTAGATATAAATTTTTGATATAAGTTTTTAGATGTAATAAGGTTTTAGATGTAATAAGTTTTTAGATGTAATAAGTTTTTAGATGTAATAAGTTTTTAGATATAAATTTTTGATATAAGTTTTTAGATGTAATAAGGTTTTAGATGTAATAATTTTTAGATATAATTTTTAGATATAAATTTTTTTAGATATAAATTTTTAGATGTAATAAAAAAATTATTATTCCCACGTGTCATCATCATCACTTAAATTACTCTCACTGACGATTGTTTGAAAAAAAATATTTCAGCTTGAATATCTTCTCCGTTATAAGGTAACATAATTTCATTTTCATCAGGTGCTTGACGTTTAAGTATATTTATTTGACCAGTAAATTTTTTTTCTTCAGTATTATTATTTTTATCAGGAATACTAATTCCAGTTTCTAAAGATCTTTTCCATGGTTTTATTAACTGTAGTCGATAATGTTTTCCTCGAATATAATTTTATAAATCTTCTACTTTTACTTTATCTTTGTGAATATCCTTTGAATGTTTTCTTTTCACTAAGTCTCCCTTGTTCATCTACAGTAATACAATATTTTATTTTAGGAGCAATAAACATTGCAAAAAATAATTCCAACACCATTTCCATAATCATTTTTTCCTTGACACATATTCCCCACCAACATATCCAGCAGCATCTAATTTATTGAAGAGTTCATTAGAAATGTATATTGAATCAGTATCTGTATAATGAATGTATTTTTTCGTTGAAACCATTAATTTCTAAAATAAAGTTATTCATGATTCTTCTAGAGTGAGAAAGAATAGAATAAAAGAACCTAAGTGTGAAGGCATGAAACGACGTCTTTCCATCTTTTACAATATTAGTTTTGAGAAATTCATCTCTTCCATTTCTACTTTCGCTAAATATTGTTCATCATTTAATTTTTCATAATCTTTTTACTTCTTGAGTGAAATTTTTTCTCAATGTATTCTCATTCCATAAATGATATTTAGTGGTTATATCTTTTTCCACAGTTTTGTCATATAGCGAATTCATCATAGTTTAATTAACTCATCACCTACACTATTTCCTTCTGTTTTATATCTTTTTCTCAAATTAAAAAGTTTTTCAATATATTTCGAAATGGTGAAACTTGATAATTTTTTTCATAAATTATCCATCAGTAATATGTAAGATTTTTGTTTTTTTTTTTTTTTTTTTTTTTTTTTTTTTTTCTTTTTTTCTTATATTTTATTTTTTTTTTTTTTTTTTTTTTTTTTTTTTTATTTTTTTTTTTTTTTTTATTTTGTTTTGTTTTACTTTTTATTTTTTTTTTTTCTTTTTTTTTTTTTTTTTTTTTTTTTTTTTTTTTTTTTTTTTTTTTTTGTTTTTTTTTTTTTTTTTTTTTTTTTTTTTTTTTTTTTTTTTTTTTTTTTTGTTTTTTTTTGTTTTGTTTTTTTTGTTTTTTTTTTTTTTTTTTTTTTTTTTTTTATTTTTTTTTTTTTTTTTTTATTTTTTTTTTTTTTTTTTTTTTTTTTTTTTATTTTTTAGTTGTTTTATTTTTTTTTTTTTATTATGTTTTTTTTTTTTTTTGTTTTCTTTTTTTTTATTTTTTTTTTTTTTTTTTTTTTTTTTTTTTTTTTTTTTTTTTTTTTTTTTTTTTTTTTTTTTTTTTTTTTTTTTTTTTTGTTTTTTTTTTTTTTCCCCACATCTAACAATTTCTTTGTATGCCTACAGAAGTTAATACATCATAACATATACCATTTCTAAACCTGATTACTTTTACATGAGAATTATTATTTGATTTTTAACTTTTATCTTTTATAGGAACTGGTTGGAAAACATATCAATCGGATATTGAGCACAACAGAGAATATTCCAGTTTTAGGTCTAAATGTTTGAGTATTAAATTTATATACTATTTCCCGCTCTTCTTCTTGACGAAATTTTCTAGCTGATACAGCTTTAGGGTATTCTGAATTTTCATCATACATAGCTGATGGATATAAAGATGTTGCATCAAAAGCCATTAGAAATTCATTTTTTTGTTCAAGTAGTTGATTTGAAATTTTCTTACAAATTTCAGTTTTATCTCCTAAATCTCGATACTGTTTCATTAAATCTATTAAATTACTTCCAGGGGACAAAGCCCCACCAGCGTAGCGACCAAGGGACAAAGTCCCCCCAGCGCAGCGACCAGGTAAATACTGTTTTAATATTGGTAACAAGATGCTACAAAATGGCGATATGTATTTTCTTATATTTGCTGAAACTCTTCCACCTTAACAGATTTTCTAATATAATTTTTAGCCCATAAATCTATATGAGAATGGGGGGGGGGAATATTTATATTGTCATTTTGTACGCTTTTCATCCAACCGTTAAATGTTAAAGCAGAGGATGTTAAATTAGTAGTTATATCTTCACCAACTAAAAAAAAAAATCTCGTATAACAATATTATATTTGTAGATACAAAAAGCTACAGAAAGAATATCGTTAACTAAATATGGTCCCGCGTCTCCCGTTCTCGCTCCGTCTTTTCCATCCATTCATTTTCTTTTTTCTTTATAATTTTCATGTGTTATGTTAAATCTAAAAGATTTTTGAATGTATCTACTAACACATTCAGTTGTATAAGGATTTTGTAATGAAGCAGTCAATATTCCTCTTGAAGTTTTAAGAGGCGGTTTAGATAATTTAAAATTAGCTTTTATCGGAAAATAGGAATCAAAACCTGATGAATTGTGAGCTATTAAAAGTTACTCTCGAATAATTAAGTTTTACAAGAGTTTTAAAAAATTGATGGATCGGACATACGTCCTCTGGGTTTCCCCTGATTGGACATTCATCATCCTCAGTTCTCGTAAATATTTTCACACAATTTTGAAGTTTATTAAATTCTAATTCAGTTAAATTATTATACTCATTAATCTGTTTTTTAAGATTTTTAATTTCATCTTCATCTTTTGATCGTTTAATTTTAATCATATCACTTAACAAACGTGTTTCTAATTCTTTCAATCTTTGTTTCGGTAAACAACATATAAATTTATTAAAATTAATAGCTCCTACAACCCTAAAGGGGGCATAAGGAATAGGATGAGTTGTTGAACAGTTAGGATCAGGAAAAGTTTCGGAGATCCCAAATATATGTTGAACCATAGTCAATTTTTTTCTTTGTTATAATTTTATATGGACGCGTTGTTAGATTTTCATCAGTAACTGTTTTATATATGGGTTTTGAAATTATTTTCAATTTCTCTAATAGCTTTTAATTTATGAGATTTATTAATTAAACAATAGTGACCAATTGTTGAACCTGCGTGAAAATAATTGTAATAAACATAATTATGAAACGTTTCAATTCCTCTCGGATTTAAATGACGATTGGCAGGACTATAATATTGAACGCATTCTCCAAAATATTTATTGAATTGAGAAAATTTGCAGTTTGACATTACTCCTGTTCTAGATGTGGCTTTCTCTTTATATAAAAAATTATTAAACATTTCTTTCATCATTTCTCCTTGTTCTTCATTAAAACCTCGTAAAACATTATAACATTTAATATAACAAAAATCTTCAGAAGGAATATAACAATATTCACCGAAATATTCTTTGATTCTATATTTCATATTAATCCCTGCCCCTCTATGCGATCTTTGTACTAACTTCATTCCAAAATCTTCATATTTAATATTACCTGTAAAAATCCATTCGTTTGCATCGGATTTCTCATCCAGATTCGAAAACCATGTTTCAAATGATTTTTTATTATAGAAGGTTACGTAAAAATTTTGAATTATATTTTCCTGATCTTTAATAACTTTTCCAAGTAAATTAATAATTTTACCATTTGCTAAAAGTTTCCGCATATCATTTACTACATTAATAAAAGATACATTATCATATTTAAATTCATTTTGATTAAAAAAATTACATAAATCATCACCAAGATCAACCTTAATTCTATCATCAAAAAATAAATCATTAATAGCGAGTTTCTAATATTTCTTTTGTTCCACTTTTCTGTTTTTTAATATTGCGTCTAATACTACGTCTAGTACGTTTCTGTTTTTTAATACGTTTACTACGTTTACTATGTTTAATTTGCGCATCAAACTCAGCAATATGTTTCTTGATTAATCATCAATCCTAGACGTTTGTCCGAGAGACATTTCACGATTCATATTTTTTAAAAGAAAAAATGAATTTTTACATATAACCTCGGTTCCGTTTTTTTTTACATATACACAAGAATATGTAATTGATGTAATGTTTCTAATTCATGTGTTGTTAAATGTTCTTTCTTAACCAACCACCATAAATTATTATACGCCAAAAATACTCGGAAACTTCTTAAACAAAGTGGAAAGTCTTTTGTTTTAACACACGGTTTAATACCATGTTTTGTTTTATAATCTGTAACGAGTGCTACGTATTTATGATGATAATAAAATCTAGCTTGTTTCTTCGAATTTACAGGATTTGTAGGATGACGATAATCTTTTAATACTGGTACATGCTCTATCTTATAAGCATCCCAACATATTTTTTTTAATTTTTATTAACAAAAAATTGATAAGAAAAAATTATTCGGTCACTCCGTTCGGTCACTCCGCGGAAAATATTTTCTATCGACTTTCACTCCGCGAAAAATATTTTCTATAAGTCTATCATGAATTTTTTTATCAATATTAATTGTAATGAAGCCATAATCTTTTGACCAATCATTGTTACACGATTGTTTAAATTCATCTTTATTCTTACGCATAAATCTCTTAACAAATCATTAAGTTTCTTGCATTATTTCAAATAGTTATAAATATATTTGCATTCTTTCTAATAACACTTCCGTCTAATGAATACATACTTTGTGTTAAATAAAAAAACACTACAGTTATTATGTCTACCTCTTGTGAAATAATTTCTCTGAACTGACTGATTTCTATCATTAACACAATCATCAAAAATTACACAATGTTTCATTTGTTTTATCTAGTTTACTAGGATCTTGCATATTACCACTATCATCTATTAATTGTATTTTTATATGCTTATTTTTATTGGTTTCAACTAACTGATTATTTTTGCTGCTTCTTCACACCACGACCTTATTTCTTCTTCATCTTCAGATTTTTCATATTCTTTGAATAATGAAGCAATTGCTGTTTTTTAAGATTATTTTCAAATCCATATTTTAAAAATTGATAGACGGGTTGATCTGCTGTTGATGTATAAATTATAAGATTGTTATAATCCAAAAAATTTGGAGTCGTTAAAATTTTAAATAATATATAAGGTTTTACACAACCAGATCTTCCACAAATAAAAAAAAAAACATTATTAGATAAATTTGGATGATGATTAAATTTAAGTTTTTTTTATTTAATGGAGGTAGTTCACTTAAAACAATCATTTTTTAATAAAAAAAATTATTTTTATTTTATTTTTATTTTTAAAGAAGAAGAAAATTAAACTTCTCTAGCTTCGCGTGGGAGTTTAAACCTCCCGAACCAAAAGATCTATCATAATCTCTTCACCTCCAAAATTTATTTCTTGTCCTTTTTCATCAGTGATTCTAATGTTAATGTTGTTAATAGTTTTTCTTGTAATAGGGAAATATATTAATGTTTGGGGAAATACATTTTAATCTATAACCAATGGGTACAGTTAAAAGTTGGGAAGGAAAACTGAATATTAAATTTGACAATTTACCATTTATTATATCCTCCTTCAATAATGTCACAATGTACAAACAATTGAATTTATTTCAGTTATTTTTGGAATCTTCTCACCTAAATGATAACCTTGACTATAGGTTTGTTTATTAAATCCTAATAGCTTTGACAATGATCTATCATGATTAAAATCAACTTGATGATTTTCGTCTAAAGTAAGAGAAAATTATTAACTGCCGGTTCAACTGCAAAATGTAATTGTTTCTTATCCTTTAAATGGGTATACCTAAATGTCTCTTAATTTCTATTTGATATTGATATCAACTTCGTAAGAACCAGGAAGCAAAAGTTGTACTTTCCACGTTTTGCCTTTATCAGTAGAATATCTAAATTGATCATTCACCAATCTTTGGAATAACGTTTTGAATAGTTGTTAAATGTAAAGAAACTAGTCAAGCAATTTGATAATTATTTTATTTTGTTCAAATGTAGAATGGGTTCTAAATTACAAGTGTGTGAATGAAGTAGTTGTTATAATTTTTAATCGTCGTACTAAATTTTGATGAACCCAGAAAATCTCTGTTAGATTTTCTAAATGGTATTATTAATTTTGTCTCAAATCTGCTGAACACAATTTTTTAGTTAAAATTTTGAATAAATATTATAGCATAAAAATCGTAGATAAAAATCATAGATAAAAATCATAGATTAAAAATCATAGATAAAAATCAAATAGATAAAAATTAGAAACAACATGTTTCAGCTACAACTTTTATAAAATCCTTCCTTCATTTTAGAAATCTTCTTTTCTAACAGTCTTTTCAATATAACATGAATTTCATTGACAACTAGAATTATGTCCTTCCTTTTATTGCAGATATTAAAATATTTAATCTATTTAGTAATTTCTTGTGGATCATCTGGGGTAAAAATTATGGTTGTTTCTGTTTCTGTTTTCTGTTTTTCAGATAAAACCTTTCCCCTCTTTAGGTGTTGTTGATAATAAATTTTCTAATTCTCTATAAACGTTTAAGAGTTTTTCCTGCTTTAACTCTATCTAACATAGCTTTATATTTTATGAGATCTTCTACAGCTAATTATTTAAATCTTCTCCTCTTAAAAGATTAACAAAATTTCTATCTAAATTAGAAGGGAGATTTATCTGGTGAAAAATTATACCTCGAAAAGGTTGTGGAAATATTTTCTTTTTGTCCGAGATAAAATCTAGGTATTGTTTTTCCATCTATAAATGAAATAGAATGTTGTTCATATGAAGATTAATAGATAATTCATGAACTTTGGATATCTATTTTGTTTTTGTTTCAAATTATTTTAGGAATTGTTGTTGAGTTTTTGATAGTTGTATTTATGTTTTCATCAATTATTTATTATGTTAGAATTAATTTCATGTTCAAATTTTTATTTTATTGTATTGTATGGTTTTTATGGTATTGTTAATATTTGGTTTTATTGTTGAAGAAGGATATATAATAGATTTTTTGGATGTTCAAAGATGATGTTCAAATGGTGTGTGTTCAAATTGCATAGATTTTGTAATTTCTTATTAATGTTTGATCCTAGTAATCGCATAGTCATCTAATATAGTTTTGTGAGTTTCTCTGTGATCTGTTATATCAATTTGTTTATCATTATTTGTACTTTCTTTTTCAAAAGTTTTAAATGGTTTCATAGTGTTTTTCAAAATCAGTTTTTACTTGCTCGGTTTGCTGCATTTTTTCTAAACATATCAGATTGAATACCAGCTTTTATCTATTCTATGTTGAAGTGACTTTCTTCCATAATATTTCTTTGTTTTTATTAACTCTTCTAATTGTTTTATTCTTTTAAAATTATCAGCTTTAATTTTATTCCATCTTTAAAATATAATATTTGAATTTTGTCGGGTAACATTGGAATACAGCAAAAACATTTTACTGAATAAATTATTTTTTTATTGCTTTGTTGTTTGACAATCTTTTCGTTTAAAGTTTTCTCGTTTTAACAGTTTTGTTTAATAAAGTTTTGTTTAATTAAAGTTTGTGCTTAAAATTTTCGCTTAAAAGTTTTTAGCTCTTCTAAAAAAATTTTGTCATTTTCTTCATTAGAAATTTTACCACCAGTAAAAGTTTTACCATCACTAGAAATTTTGCCATCCTGTTTATTCTTATCATCAACTTTTTCGGACTGTAATTGAAAGGTTTGATTTACTTCATTAGCTATTTGATCAAATTTTTCAATCTCATCTAACGTAATAACATTATCATCACATACTCTTTGAAAGTAGTAGTAGTGTAGTTTATCATAGACTTCTTTAATATGTAAATGCTTAGTTTTTAATGATTTTCGTTTCTTAGTTATTAAAGATTTATCTAACATTGTAACAAGTGAAGTTGCAAAAACACCCGTACCTGTTAAAGCTGTAGCAACTACTGGAATTACTAAAACACCTGAAGATATAACAATTGTTAAAGCACCTAAACTTATTGTTAAGAATATGCCAATTCCTTGTGTTACATTCTTAACTTTACTCCATCTCTTTCTTAATTTTTTATAATGCTCTAATCTTAATAATAATTGAGATTCCTTATCTTTCATATACCTAACTCTATCTTTGTGTTTTTCTTTATTCATTTCATATGATAACGAAGGATATATTCTTGCGGTTTCTTCCATTTTTGTTTCTTCCATTTTTAAAGAAATATTATTAGTCACATGTTATATTTTAAAAACCTAAAAGATGGATAAAATTCATGAATTTGAAATTCCTCAACTTTTATGATTTTCGGTTGTCCTGAACGGTCATGATTTTCGGTGTCCTAGAACGGTCATGATTTTCAAGGTAAAAATTGTAATTCCTCAAATTTGAGATTCTTAACTTTTATGATTTTCGGTGTCCTGGAACGGTCATGATTTTGGGGGTGAAAATTGTAATTCTCAAATTTGAGATTTTGAAAAATTTGAAAATTGGGTATTTTGAGACCGGCTAAATTTTTGAAATTTTGTTTTTTTGAAAATTTGTCACTACCTAAATTTTCCCCCCTTCGGCCTTCGGCCACGTGAAATTTGAAGTCTACCTAAATTTTTGAAATTTTGATTTTTTGAAAAAACCCGCAAAAGTGAGACATCCGGCGAAAGCGAAGCGAACCAAAGCGAAGCGAAGCGTCGCGCCGGATGTCACACTATATACTACTTTTGTGTGCCTAGCAGCGTTTCTGTGCGTTCGCCCCAGGAGTGCGACTGCCACCCACTCTCTTCCTCATCTTTCTCCTCGTCAAACTTGATGAGCAAAGAGATGTTTTCTGATGCATTACTTCTCTTCGCAAAATCACAGCTTCTTATCTCTTCCCTCAGACCTCACTTCACGTTTTTCTAATTTTAGAACAGTACTGCGGCCACAGATCTAGAAAGGGCCCTCTCTAGATCTGTTACTGCGGCTGCTGCCTGATAGGAGATGAAAATGAACTTCACCAGTCGCCTTTATAACAATAATGAGCGTATATTTGAAGGAAAAATGAAAATCATGTCATTCATAAAATTATATGCATATCGAGTGATGCATACAAGAAGTGACAAAAATAGGCTATACCTTTACACATACATCAATTAAAACTGTTGAGAACGCATACACAAATCAGAGTTGATTAAAGCTGTTACAAATGGGAAAAATGTGTTTTTTCTTTTTATCTGTACGACACAATGTCACAGAATACTGGCTACGTAGACGTTTCGGTATGTAAACGTTTAGGCAGTGCTCAGTATGTCCAGCAATACGGTAAAACAGTTTCTTGCTTTGGACTAATCTCCTCGTTTGGATCTTGTTCTTGAGACAAACGCATTTTGGTGTGTTCCCGCTGAGGCCATAGTACGTCCTGTAAATCATTCGATGGACTCTGTTGTCGACACGCTGAAGCTGCATTGAGAGAGCCTTATTCATGCTAACAAACGCTGGAGCAGCATATTCAAAAAGTGAGCGGATCAACGAAACATAGACTTTGTGTAGATCCGAGTTCCGATAATAAAGATCTCAGACGACGAAGGATGAGGAAGCGCTGGTTTGCCGTGGTGATAACATACCTTGTATGAGCCTTCCAACTCAGGCGGTCATCGAGCATAACACCGAGTACATTCATTTCGCGAAGCCTTGGAAGAGGCATTGTAGTAGATTCACTTATTTCTGATTTCGTGAGTAACATTAATTTGGACTTTTGGATATTCAATGTCAATCGGTTGTTTGGCACACCATTCGACACGAAGTCGATATCGTTGACGACTGAAACTCTTATGTCACAATACTACATCACCAGAGATAAGAGGGACGATGATGTTTAGATCATCAGCATATTTGACGCTGTACACTCCAATGAGTTTTGACTTTTTCTGTGTGCAATGTAATGGACGGACGATGGAAGGTGGAAGATGTTTAGTGGCAGACGCTTTTTTCTGTGTGATGGGTTGCATTCTTTTTTCTGTAGAATACAAACGGCATGTATAGGCTACAGCAATTAAAGGAAATCCCATATGGAGGATGGAAGACGCCTTATTATGGTGACAAGGGCCTACCGATTTTTTAAGGCTTTGATCGTCAGACATTATTTGGTCAACTTATGCCAATATGGACATTATTGAATTTCCACATCGCATACATAAATGAATGCATGCATACATGAATGATAGGCCCATCGGTAATCCGTATAAGCGAGAGTTACCTATTACAATACAATATTACACGATGCAATTATTCGCACTTTGATAGCATGCTTTGTGCGATGAGCAGTAACACGCGAAATTACTTAGTTACTAGTCTAATGAGTTGTAAGCCTCTACTTTATAATTAATGATGATGTTAACCGCATTTTCAAAGTCAATCAGACACACGGATGTTGAAAGCAGATAATTAAAATAATGACCCAAACATAATAATAACCACTAATAAATAATGACCAATAATTGAAATATTAATAACATTGATACAATAATAATATATACGCATATCTTTATCTCGCCTCCACACAAAAAGCATGTAAGTGGTCAAAAAAAGTTCCAATATAATAAAAGTTTTTCTAACGATAAAAGTTCTATGAACAATGTGATCATTGACTGAGTGCTGACGATACGAAATGCTTGTCTGCTACATACAAACTTGATTTAAAGTCATTCACTGAAGAGAGGGTGAGATTTACTTCTCCACTTGTGAGATAATTCCGCTGATTTGCGACGTCAATTGCGAACAATCTCTCTAACAGTTTCAATTCAGATCTTTTGGATTTGCATTCATGACCGTGCGCTGAGGCATAAGAGTCTGGAATAATGAGCTCGCCAAACTTTTCATCAATTTTTCAATGCAGTGAGTGTCCCAAGAGCGAGCGGGAGTGTTGCTGTACCTACGTCAATCAAAATTTATCGCATGCCGTTAACTTATCTCATTATCCACTGTCGGGGTAGTAGGCCCCAGGTTGCATTGAAATCCATTGTTCATTGCATCTCTAGGCTCCACGTGTTATGTAAACTATCCCATCTAGTGAAATTATTCAAGATCTGGAATAATTTTGCAAAAAATAGGTTGAAGGAATACACAATGCTTCCAAAATTCATACAGGCTAGAACATAGGATTCTGGAAACTACATAACTCATTAAGAAGGGTTTGAACTACATAATGTATAGATTGCCAGTTATCAACTTGATGAATAACTTTATACAGAACAGTCCGCAATATTTGTTTCACAAATCATACAAATCATACGTGTGGATACTCTCAATTTGCAACATTTACATGCTCTTGATCTTGTAATGATTAAATAAGCAATATATTCTAGATTGAATGTCGTCAACGGTCGACATGGGTCTAATTAAATAGACCGACCGGCGGTCTTCAAAATCTTTGCGGCCGGACCGGCAGTCCGGTTCCAACCCTGATGTCCACTACAAAGGTCGCAACATTTCGACAATACACTTTTGCACTGCGCTTCATACAAGCAGTGGAATCATCTGCTACCTAACTAGGACAACGGTTAAGCGACAAGGCATCTTGACATATCCTTGCATCACGAACTTTTTTCATGAATTTAGCGGCTTTTTTCCATCGCAGTCATTACATGTTTGTTTGCAAAAATAGAAAGCATCATCGAAACAATGATCGGTACTGCAATGGTCATGGCAACAGCTGTTATCACAGTCTTCTTCTGTCCAGATTAGACACGAGAGAAGTCATCGGATATCGTGCGTGATTTCTGTATGAGCATTTAAGTGGCTTATTAGGGATTAGACGAACAATGCAAGAATAGAACAAAAGAATAAAAGTATACAAGCATAAATCAGTAACATATTTTTCAAATAATAGAAAACCTGTGTTTGATATTGAGTCCTTTCTGGAATGAATGCTACAAATGAGACGTGAGTTGAACAAGTAATGAACAAAACAGAGAAGCAATCAAGCAAAAAAAAATCATTGAATAAGATCTCAAATTCCTGTGGTTGTCATTGCTTAATGAAAAAATAGAAAGAGTGGCTGCAAGGCTTTGAAATTGTTCTGTACCCACAAGGGTGCCCCACAAAACCCCCAAATTTTACTATTACGAAGTTTTCTTATACCTGACGCTATATTTCATGTGAGCATGTTATGGCTAGGCTTCAAAACTAACCTCTTAGTTATGTGCAGTCTGTAGTCGACAGATAAAACATGCCGATTGATGTATTGGGTTGACAGAATGCCATAGATATCTTCCTACATAGATATCTTATTTTGTTGTATTGCGAGTAGACGCGTATTAATTTACATGTTAACATTAACATCGATGAACATCAATAACGTTGGTGACGGTGACACATAGCATTGCTTCATGCTTACGATCGAACATCAGGCGACAATGCCTCAACTTAGCGACCTCCCGAGAAGTAATTGTCCTTTTTAAGTAGCAGCACTCCACTTGGAGCTGCAAAAAATGCTCTGATGTTTTACCACTGTTCATTGGAAAAATCAGCCAGTATCAGTTTGACGGTGTAGGATCATGCTTAAAGCAAGAAGGGGATGATGCTGCATGCAAACGAATGAGAGGTTCGCGAGCATCTACGAAGTATGGCCAGAGATTCGAGGCGCTGTGACTGCTCTAGCAGTTACGTCAATTGAACTCTCCAAAAAGAAAACATTGCAGTTGACAAATTGTGAGCCAATTAAGTCTGTGAAAAGGAACTGTGTCTCGTACTTTAAAAGAATTTTCTGTGAGATGTCATCGCAAAACAAGATGTCATACACTAAGTGTTGCACACAGAGAAGCAAGAATGTATAAGTCTGAAGGGCACCGCTGAACAGCCAAAACCGAAGAATTTACAGGGCAATAAATCTGAAAACTGGAATAAGACCAGAGGATTATTGTCAAGATAGACAAACAGGAACCATCATTGATGTGCTACGGTGCTGTTTCTTGGCACGGGAAGACAAACATATTCTTCGTTGAAGGACATGCCCGTGGCCAAGAAGGAATTTCCGGAGTAGAAAAGGAAAAAGAAGACAGTTGATCAGCATGTCTATCGAGATGAAAAAATGTGTCCCATGATGCTCAGAGACATTAATTCAACAATGGGAAGACACGGTTGAAATTCGCACAACAATTTTTTTTTCGAATATTTTCTCTTGCTGTCACCTTTGGGCCTCGACACTTAGGATTTTTTCATGAAAAAAAAAAAAAAAAAAAAATACAAAATGTTAGACTTGAGCTCCGAGACCCATCCCATCGTGTTTGTCATTTCGTCAAAAGTTGGGTTGGTGAAGTTTCGGTGAAAAATCGCCCGAGAGATTAAAAATAAGTTCAAACAAGAAGATACGTAACTTTTTAATTATATAATGTTACGTAGTTTTGAAAGGTATAGATTCTATTATGTGTACTTAGTTATGTTAGTGAAAAGATACCCCCCCCCCCCCCCCCCCCCCCCCCCCCCCCCCCCCCCCCCCCCCCCCCCCCCCCCCCCCCCGCCCCCCCCTCCCCCCCCCACCCCCCCCCACCCCTCCTCCCACCCACCCACCCCCCCCCCCCCCCTATGACCGCACCCCCACCCCCCCCCCCCCCCCCCCCACCCCCCCCCCCGACACCGACTCAACCGTCCAAGTTGGTCGAAAACACCAAAATTGCTCAGAAAGGTCTGAAATGGACTTTGGTGAGGTTCTCAGTCGAAAGAATTTTTTAAAAAATTTTTCACTACGGTGGTCGAAAATACTTAGGATTTTTTCAAGTCCAAATGTGAAATGTTGCTTTTTTAGCCAACTTTGACGATTTCTCACTCAGGAATGGAAGTGAGTGAAGACGTCGGGGTTCTTTTAGGGGTAAGACTGCATTTTGTTTTGTAGGCTCTTCATTTTGAGACCTGTGGCAGTCTCAGTTTTTTTCCAAAATGAGAGCTTGTTTAAAATCGAATGTTTGCACATTTTCTAAGATTTTGGTTATTTTTGAGAGAGAAGAAATGGGCGAGTGTTTTAACTCGACTTCTGGTGTCGGAGAAAGTTGAGAGATGTCTTAAATGAAAGGTGAGAGCGCGGAAAACATGACTGTCAAAATTTGAAGTCAATCGGAGCACTAGAACCGGAGATAAGACGTGTTTAAAGAGTTGGATGATGAATATTACGTCATCACCCTGTGGGAACGAATCTTGCGAAAAACTGACGAATGTCAGCTGAAGAATATCATGCTAAAGTTCAGTCCATTATTTGCTTGGATATTCGCTGGAGAAGTTCGCCGCGACAATTCGCGCTCTATATGTCACCTTTTTACTTTTGACTTTTCTCTCTTGTTTTCTTTAAGTAATCCGGCCTCTACAGCCGAGGCTCTATTCTCTCCCTCACCTCCTCACTATCCCCACATATGGCTAATCTATCTAAGAAATAAGTGCAGACTCATTCTTTGATAATGATATTAAGAATATAGAGAATCCGCATAAATCAATTTTCATAACATCTCTTGACATTCAATAATTTACAACAATGACAAATATTTGAATAATGTCATAGTATTAAATGCGACATTTATGGAAGATAAATACTTTTTTTTCAGTTTAAGCCTTCGTGAATTGAAAAAGATCCCTTTTTACCAGATCAGACTGAGTATACAATATATTTTCATGTGAAAGGTAATATACGAACATTACTACTTACCACTAATTAGTTGCTACAATATCCACGATTTCGCCGGTTGGCGAAAAATCAGCTCGCATTAGTAAACAAATATCTACCAACTAATTATAGCAAATTTTTCGCCACCTGTCGTTTTTTAATTTTACACATGTTTTTGGATAAATGATGACCATTTTTCACATGCGGAGATAGTTTTTACACGAAAATGAACCTTTAAAAAAAATTATCCACAAAATCGCAACCTCGCCAGGTAATCTGTTGATATTAGCAAGATGCGTTCCCACAGGGCAGCTGATCGCCACAAGCTATATAAGTGGAAACTCTACTTGTGGAAATCAGTTCTCCTCCCGACTGGGTTGGGGTAGGTGAACTCCGGAGCTCCGATGATAGCATCGGGACATTCCAAAATTCGGAAACCGACTTAGAAAATTTCATTGCTGATATCAGCTAAGCCGTCCAGACTTAGAGGTTCGCCAGGAGATGGCCTTCGTCTCCAGGTCATAAAAGACTCCAAAACTTTAAAGGCTTGTAACTTTGCTTCTACAAGTCCGTTTGACTTGATTCAAAAAAGGTTCGATCGCTATTGATCAGACCTATTTTATAGTGACAGTCTACTTATAAAATTTCATAAGTAGTGCTAAAAAGTTGAAAAATTTAAATTCATAATTTTTGGAGATTTTCTGGGGTTTTCGACCTGCTGAAGTCAATGAAGGCATGGTTAAGTGTGTACGAGCCAGTCTTACCATGATACAAGCGGCTTTTCACTGGGGGCAAAAGCGAGCATGATGCGGAGAGTTTTGCTGTAATATTCCACTGACAGGGTGTTCCTTCGGGACGGCGGATGATGCCGTAGTGATAAGTGTGGCAAGGGAGTGTGTCAAATTTTAGACCGAAACCGCTGGGGCAACTCATGTTGGGCATTTGACACATTTCTCAACGTAGCACTTTGAACGCCAATCGGTTGAGTCTTAGCTATCTTGTCATGGGTGGCATCTAAACATCTCCATTGCAAACGCTTGTGAATCACGGCTTGCTATCCCTCTCTAAAGCTTGCTATCAAGCTGATCAAAGCAACGACTTGCCAACCTCTTGTAAATAACTCCACCGGTTTTCATGTCTGGGCCTTATCAAGTCATTGACGGTGCAAGTTACGGAGATTTTCGGTGTCATACTTCCTGTTGCTTGGCGTTTCTTTTCGAGACAGCGGTGAAGTCCGTAGAGATGAGTACTGCACGGGACGTGGGCAATGGTAATCCTTGTGAAACCTCTCTGCGTCATGTTTCCAAGTTGGTTGCCTTTCGTCTCAACGATTTGTACAACTGACCGCCAGGGCGGACATTTAGCTATCTACCACCAGGTTATCCTCATAAAATCTCCATTGCACTTGTCTCCGCCGATAGTAGGCCATACATGCGAGAATGAACCATGCGTTCTGACTTGTCTCTTATCACCGAGGGCTAAATGATGAATGGGATGAAATGAGAGAGGCATTCATGCGCCACACGTAACGACAAGCTCATTTCTCTCTTTCGCTAGTGAACAAGCTCTTGTGAGTGTAAGTCAGAATAATATATCATGTTGTACAAAAAGTTTTTTAACTGCAACACAGGTTGATGTAATAGTTAGAAAGTTTGATCATGGGTTTTATGAAGCACAAATGTCATTAAATGTAAGCGTTGGTGTAGTCAAATACTCTTGCTGCGACGCACGTTTGTGAAAGAAAGTTTGATCATCGAAGTTTTATTCGTGAGTGTCATCAGAAAGTGTATCATGGTTTGCAAAAGCAAAGTTAGTGTAGTCAAATACTCTTGCTAGCGGACGCACGTTCGTGAGAGTAAAGTTTGGTCATCGAAGTTTTTATTCGTGAGTGTCGTCAGTAAGTGTTTCATGGTTTGCAAACAAGCAAGTTAGTGTAGTCAAATAATCTTGCTGCGACGCACGTTTGTGAAAGTAAAGTTTGATCATCGAAGTTTTATTCGAGAGTGTCATCAGAAAGTGTATCAATTTGTACACAAAGTTTCTACTGCAACATTGGTTGATAAAGTGATAATGTAGTCAAATAGTTTTACCGCGACACACGTTTGTGAAAGTTAAAGTTTGATCATTGAAGTTTTATGACTGGCCGAACTCACCACGAACACTAGAAAGTTTTATCGAAAAGGTTTTACTGCACCAGTGTAGATTGTTTTGTAACTTACTTTCACAGTATTAGAAAGTTTTATCGAAAGGTTTTACTGCACAGTGTAGATTGTCTTGTAACTTACTTTCACAGTGTTAGAAAGTTTTATGGAGAAACAGTTGCCAAAATGTTCCCTTATTAGAAAATTCAAACTCCATGGGGGACTATTAGATTGCTGAATACTTCATCAGGTTTACTAAAAGCAGTTTTCTACTAGCAGTTGAGGACTGAGAGTTTAGAATGTTATATGAAAACAGTGTTCACCACAGCACTAGAAAGTTTTTACTGCATGTGTAGATTGTTTCACTCAGTGTTAAAAAAGGTCTTATAGTAAGCCGTTGAAGTGTTTTATAAAACCAGGTTTAAAGTCTTTTCACAAACGTTTGAGTGTGTGAGAGCTAGTTCCATGACATTGAATCGCGTGGGTCCTAAAGTTCTAAAGTCCATAATGCCAAGGGTAGGCTTCCTCTACGTTGGGATTTAGGGATTTAGGGTTTTATATCACATGCGTTAAACCGTTCGTTGTAGAATACGTGAAGCACATGTTTGCTTGAAAGTCTAAACGCAAACGTTTGAAATAAGTTTTGTAAGAAGTCTTTGACAGTCTGTTGTGAAAACTGAGCGAACGTTGAAAAAGTTTTATGAAATGTTTCTGCAGTCATGAGTCGTTAAGCGTACCAGATTTATAAATGTGTGTTTGCTTTATCAAATTGAATGCGTGTGTAGACTGTTCTTGTAAATAAAGACAGTGTTAAACGTGTTTTGCACTCTGCATCGACAAGCATACAAGTATACACATAACAACCTGTAACGTTGTAAGTGAATGCATATGAGTTAGGTAACACTCAAAAACAATGTGTGAGATAAAAATCCAAACTCTGCTAGATTTAAGTGAAACACAAAAGTGTCACAACTTATTTTACGGGAAATAGAGGTGAACTGTGTATCGAGCAACGTTTACACACCTCATCATAGACAGGATGAAACAATATAGTCTAACTTCAACTTTCTGACATTCAAATGAAAATTCTTAAAACATGAACCGGTGGTGAAGGTACTTTATGACAACAACTTTATGTTGGTAAAACTTTCATAGATTGCAGTCGCGTTTAAAGTGGATATAAAAACCTGTAAAAACGCAATAAGTCATTAGATGCAGTTCGAAACGACTCGACCATTGAACTAACAAAATGAACAAGTCTGTGTAATTAAACACGCTCATTAGTAGGAAACAGCAAAGCAAGCAATATCATTGAATGATCAAGGGACTGAGTGACACGTCCAGTGGAATTATTTCATGAGTATGAAACAGCGAACATTACATTAGGACTGTCCATGAGTATTAAAAGGTTAGAATCAAAGTTTGCTTTGCATGTGCTTGACAAATGAATACGTGTTTCTCATTTCTAAACGAATCGTTGCGTTGCTTGTAGATTCAAACATTGCAAACCTGCATCAAGTGATTTTCTGTGCGAATTGCAGACGATGTAAAAATGACCCACGGATTGACATATAACATTGCTTGCAATATTTCAACACGCTGGCCCATTCAAAAGCAGCTAAACGTTTATCATAAAAACCTATCAGTGAAACAGATGTTCCCCTCCTGTACACACAAAGAATCACGAGTGCACTCTGTCGCCCTGTTTGTTGGCGCTAGCCTCAGCAGACTCGAGTAGAACACAAAGATGAATGACAGCGCAGCCGGTTGGCCGGGACCGTCTGTCGCGCTAGCCCCTCAGCAGATAGAGTTATGAACCCAAAGATGAATGATAACGTCAACACAACCCCCCATACAAAACCAAACCAAAAAAAAAAAAAAAAAACTCAAAATTATCTAAAAAAAAACGTCAACAATCAAAACATCCTAACCCCACCCCAAGAAACCCCACAACACCCCAAACAACAACAGCCGACCACAACCTGATCCCCGTACAGACCCCCCCCCATTACACCCCCACAACACCCAGCACCCCCCCCCACCCCCCCACCCTCCCCTCCCCCCCCCCCCCCCCCCCCAACCTCCCCCCACCCCACTTACAACTAACCCCCAAGCCCCCAAACCCTTAAACCACCCCCCCCCACCCAACCAACCCCCCCCCACGCCCCCCCCCCCACACCCCCTACCCCCCCCTCACCCACATCCAAACACTCCACCCCCCCCCCCAGCCCTCCCCCCCACACACTCCCAGACCCATACCCCCATCAACACAAATCATCCACCAAACCCCACCCACGCCACCCCCCTCCCCCTCACCACCACCACCCCATCCCAAACACTACCCCACCTCCCCCCCCCCCCACCCCCCCCAGCTCCCCCCCCCCCCCCCCCCCCCCCCCCCCACCCCACGTCCACCACCCAGACATCAACCCCACCGCCCCCCCCCCTCCTCAGCGTCGCAGACTCTCTCTCTGGCACACGTCTGTCACATTAAAACAAATAAGATCTATCGCATCTGTCCCCACGAACAAGGAGTAGGAACGCATCGTCATCTCAGACCTCCTCCCACCTAAACTGATTTCCCACACAGCTCCAATTGCTATCGCGCCGGAAGGGAGATTCACGCGATAAATGCAATTCTAAGTTTGTTGGTGGCTGAGGATGGCAGTGCAATGAAAATATGACTTCCAGTGTATTTCTTCCTCCAACCATAAGTTTAAGAGCGATTTGATTGCGCGAACCAGACATTGAAAAGCTGTATCAATTTTCTCATATAAGGCAGAGTCTCTTGCATTTCCACTAATCATAGTCATGGTCCCAGAAGCCAAGAGCGTGTGTGATGACCTTTTCGCATCGTACATCGTCGGAGAAGAATTCCACCAGTTATATCTTTAAACCTGGTGAGGATATCACTGTGGAATTTGTGAACGTATTTATTCATACTTCACCTTGATGAGGACATGAGCCGTCGAGTACGGCCAAGAGATGAGAGGGACGGCGGAAAGTGAGGCTGAGACGGTGACCGAGCGAGGCCAAGACGGTGGAAAGCGAGGAGATGATGTGGATGTGAGGACTCGGAAAAGTGAGGAAGTGGAAGCGAGATGAAGATGTCATTGTGATGTCAGGATGATGAAGTAAGAGTTTTACACATGCGATCGAATGGCTGTCATCTCAACTCGTTCATGTTTTCTTTCAGATGATGGGCGTGATGGGCCGTTCTTTTACTTCATAAAATCATCATTGCCACACATACCAGCACACTGTTTTCACCACATATTCCTCTTGAATGCATCATGTAGTTCTTATAAAGAACTTACCTTCTATTGCAGCTAAAGCGGTCCCAAGCCCGCCACATATCTTCGGATATGGAATGCAGAGGGGAAGGTATAAATGATGAAATGGAATGAAGGGAAGCCAAACCTTTTTGCACCACATGCAAGCCACAAACACATTTCTATCTTCATTTGAAGATGACATTCAATCACTTGAATTCTAATGTGAGCATCACATCCTTAGATTTCTCAGTACAGTCAACTCTCCGTAACGTGCTTGTTAAATTTACAACCTATTATCTCTAAATATTTAACAAACACTGAAAGGATTCTAACATGATTTCAAACTTTGGAAACATCAACTTTATTCTATTTGCAAACACTGAAACTGCTTGCTTGTCACTGTTATTTATACTTTAAACACTTACCTATAAATTGCTAGAGTCCTATCGCATCTAACGGGTCTAGGGTTACCTACCGTTGGATTTTTAAGGTTTGTTATATAACACAAATTTAACGATCTCTTTTAGTGTAGAATTACGTGATGCATATGTTCACTTTATAATATGACTTTGAATGTAAGAGCTTAATATTCATTGAAAAAGACAGGTTTCATATCGTTGATAAGGGATAGTTACCTACTCATTATGTTATACGTTACATTGATGCGGTCAGCTGAAAGGTGATTGGATGCACATGTTCAATGAAGAGTTGTATGTATCTTAGTGATTATGGAATAATAAGTGTGTAAAGAGTATGATTAGAAAATTATATAATAAGTCACCCAACGCCTGAAAGGTTTATTACTCTCTTGTTTATCCAAGCTAGAATATATGAATCATTCATCAGTCAGTGGTTGTATTTTTAAAATCATATTACTGAACAGAGACATAAGTGTTACTAAATTATACAGCAAAACTCCTAAATCACTAAAACCATAGGATACGGTATATCCTGTGTTAAGACTTAGGGATCTAGCGTTTTAGAAGTGCTAATTGACAATATCACTAAGTCCATAGCATAGTCAACCCTATAACAAGACTTAGCGATTTTAGATTATCCAGTGTTAGCAATGTCCTGTTCGCGTAGAATGTGACTCAGTATGAGTTTAGTCATTATAATGTTTCATCAACTTTATTCACTTAGTTATATTGATGGAAGGAAAAAGTGTGAGATAGAAGTGAAAGTGATCTCATAAAGTTTAGAACACAATAGTAGTAGCATTGTAGAATAAGTAAGAGTGAGAAGTTATGTCGCATGAAATGAGTGAATGCAAGATTAGCTCTCATTAATATGAAAATTTTTTGGGGGGGTAGTGTAACAAACAAGTATGTGGGATTCAGGCATATGTTTGGAAGACAAGCGCTGTTAAAAGGTTTTGAGATGATATGAATTTTATCACTTCATGTTCATGGATGTAACAGAATGAATGTCTCTACTGGTTTAGGAGTAGGGGGCAGCTAAATGTTATCAGTCGGCAATGATATGTTCTTGCAGATGCGCAGTTACGCCAAAAGTGGCCTTACGATCTACTCTCCTCTGCAGCTCCTCAGTGTCTGTCTTCTCGGAAGTGCCTTCATTTTCGTCATTCCCTGTTCAACTCCTGGAGGACTTCCGTTCGTTCGTCTTTGATTTCTTTTTCAGTAAGTCCCTAGCGTAGCAACTGAGGAGCTGTCCCTCGCTCGCGCTGTCCAGTTTGTGGAGCTCTCACGTCATGTTCGTTGCAACGGGCCACAGCCTTCTTCCTCAACTCCACATCTTCACAGGATTGGCAGGTCCCACTATCATCCTAACCTGCCCTGTTTGTGGTGTAAACCATGATGTACCCCACTTACTGTGCTTCTTGTCCCTCCTCTCTCTTATTCTAACCCCGACGGGTTATCTTATCGGGCCCCCCTCGGATTCCTCAGTTTTTTTGATCTTGGCATCTCCCGTGGGGGGTTGCCACGCCTACCTCGGTCCCTAAGCCTGTGGCTTTGTTCCGCCACGCCCCTACCCTATCCGCCGGACGGGGTCGGGTAAACCAGCCAGCCAGCCAGCCAGCCAGCCAAATGATGTCATTTGCTTCGTTTCTTTCTCTCATCATAGTATGGTGTTCATCTAAGTTTAATGTATATATATAAGTCGGGGCATTTTATTTAAGTAACACGCTCATACAACACAAGTATACAAAATACTCACGACACACACGGATAATTTGTACGAACCGCAAGGAGGCCTCTAGCTACCTTGTACTAACCATGATATTATACCTCTTGCAATATACAAAAAATACTATCCATGATATTTTCCTACTTATCATGCTTCTATTCAATACATTCCTTCAAATATAAAAAGAACCCAAGTTAGAAAGTCATAAGAACCTACCTACCCAACCAGATAATTATTACAAAGAAGAAAACACACACACCGACATGCAAGACAGAGAAACAGAATGTAAAGAAAAAAGTAAAGGGAGAGCTACCCTAACGGCTGATCCAGATCTTATTCTAAATACATGCACTCAACTTATTCTTCCCCAATGTGCATCCTATATTACACTACCCACTCTTAAGACAACTACTCAGCCACTACCTAACAACCAACCTTTTGCAAGAAGAAAAATAACAGAACACCCGGCATACAGAGAGAAAGAGAATATAAAGAAAAAATATTAGATGGCAAAGTCCAACTGACCAGATTGACAAGTATGCTGCTTCATGCGCATTGTGAAAACATTTACGACATATACACCGAGACTTAACACTATTCTTGGTATATCAACCTTCCATTTATGAATATTAATTCAAACTAATTCATTCAAAAACATTACCTTACATCACAATGTGAAGTCTATCAATGATGCAAGTTCTTACTTACATAAGCTTTCAGATAGTTAAAAACCAAACTGTGATAAATTAAACTTTTCTAACTTGCTACTTACATATAATAACTGTTTCATGGTGGTTCCATCCGTATACACTCACAACCTGAACGAACGCGACATTTATTCTAATTACACATTGAATCTGTAGTCATGATGCATTACATTAAATCTTCGATAACAAATACTATTATAAAAACCTTTAGCAGTAGCTGACTTAAAAATAAAACTTGTCTTGATTCCCACATTCATGTCATCAGTTTATTCTTTTATTCTACTCACAGACTCATCACGTATGAAAGGCTTGCATTTACTTAACTCTTCAACTCTATTCGTGTCACTTAGTTGCTTTTGGAAATAGCTTTTCATGTACAGTTTGGCCACAATCCTATTATCTCCAGTCATAACATGCTATTTTTCCTTGTACTTTCGCACACATAGTGCCTTGTCTCCATCAACAAGTCACTCTTCTATATAACTGGGGTTTACAAGAACTACATTTCATAAACACCAACCAGTCCTAAATGCTGTGTGATTATATATCGGAATAGGTACTGTTGTTTTATTCTAACTAAGTCACTGATTTCAAACAGTTTAGTAAACTACCTATTCATTATACTTTGCAATCTTCAATCTTTGCTTTCGTCGAATATGAACCTCCAGTTTACATGCAACAACTATGATATGTTGTTTCTATCTTATACAACTCAACCAGTAGAGACATTCATTCTGTTACATCCATGAACATGACGATGATAAAATTCCATATCATCTCAAAACCTTTTTAACAGGCGCTTGTCTTCAAACATATGCTGAATCCCACATAGCTTGTCTGTTACACTACCAATTCATTTTAATGAGGAGCTAATCTTGCAATCACTCATTTCATGCGACATAACTTCTCACTTTACTTATCTCCTGACAATGGTACTATCTATGTGTTCTAAAACTTTATGAGATCACTTTCACTTCTATCTCAACTTTCTCCATCATATAACTAAGTGAATAAAGTTTGATGTACATTATATGACTAAACTCATTGAGTCACGATTCTAAACGGCGAACAGGACATTGCTAACATGGATCATCTAAAACGCTAAGTCTTGTTATAGGGTTGGAACTATTGCTATGGAACTTAGTGATATGTCAATTTGACACTTTCTAAAACCGCTAGATCCCCTAAATCTTGAACACTACAGGATACCTATCCTATGGATTTTAGTGATTTAGGGAGTTTTTGCTGTATAATTTAGTAAACTTTAATGTCTCTGTCAGTATATGACTTTTAAAATACAACACTGACTGATGAATGACTGTTCATATATATCATTATTAATAACAATATAATAATCTCCTCTCCTAATATATGTTATGATCACATATTACAATTCTCATATTTCTATTTTTAAATTAATAATATACTCATTTTATAATTCAATTTATTAATACAAATAAATTTTAATATAATTTTATCATCAATTATCTCAATTCATCTTATATCCATATATTCAACATATATGTCTCTCATAAAATACATATATTATTCAATATCTTTATAATCTATTATCTATCCTAGCTTGGTATAACAAGAAAACTTTCATGCGGTTGACTATTATATATTATTCCTAATCAACTCTTTACACACTAATTATTCCAATCACTAAGATACAATACAAACCCTCTTCTATTGAACATGCATCAATCAACCTTTCAGCTGACCGCATCAAATGTAACGTGTATAACATAATGAGTATGTACTATCCCTTATCAACGATATGAAACCTGTCTTTTCACACATGAAATTAAGTCTTACATTCAAAGTCATTTTATAAAGTGAACATATGCATCTCTATACGTATTCTACAACTTAAAAGAGATTCGCTAATTTGTGTTTTATAAAAATCCCTAAATCCAAACGGTGGTAACCCTACCCGTTAGATGATGGACTCTAGAGCAAAATTTTTTATAAGGTAAAGTATTAATAAAGTGACAAGCATTTCAGTGGTTGTAAGATAGGTAAAGTATAAATATAGTCACAAGCATTTCACTTTTTGCATAATTTTAGAATAAAAGTTGATGATTTCCAAAGTTTTGAAATCATGTTAGAATCCTTTCAGTCAGTGTTTGTAAAGTTAGAGATAATAGGTTTTAACAAGCACGTTTAGAGAGTTGACTGTACTGGAGATCTAACGGATGGATGCTCACAGTAGAATTCCAAGTGTTGAATGTCATCTTAATGAAGATAGAAATGTGCTTGTGGCTGCATTGGTGGTGCAAGTTTGGTCTTACCCTTCATTCCATTTTCTATCATTTTTCCTTCCCTCTTGCATTCCATATCCGAAGATATGGCGGGCTTGGGAACGCTTTAGACTTCCACCCCCCCCGCCCCGCATTAGAAGGAAGTTCTTATAAGAACTCATGATGGCATTCACTGAGGAAATGTGGTGAAACAGTGTGCTGTATGTGTGCATGATTGATTTTTATGAACTAAAGAACGACCATCACTCCATCACTGAAAAGAAAACATGAACGAGTTGAGATGAAACAGCCATTCGTAATGCATGTGTAAAAACTTCTTACTTCATCATTTTTCTGATATCACAATGACATCTTCACTCGCTTCCACTTCCTCCACTTTCCGAGTCCTCAATCCACATCATCTTCATCTCTCCATGTCCACTCGTCTCGGCCTCGCTCGTCACGTCTCAGCCTCACTTTCCGCCGTCTCCATCTCTTGCGTTCTACTCGACGGAATCATGTCCTCATATCAAGGTGAAGTATGAATAATACTTCAACAAATTCCAACAGTGATATCTCTCAACGTAAGATATAACTGTGGAATTCTTCTCCCACGAATGTACGATGCGAAAAGGCATCACACACGCTCGTTGGCTTCTGGGACTATGACGTATGATAGTGAAATGACAAGAGACTCTGCTTTATATGAGAATGATTACAGCTTTTCAAATGTCTGGTTCGCCGCAATCAAATCGCTCTTAACTTATGGTTTGGAGGAAGAAAAGGGAAGTCATATTTTCATTGACTGCCATCCTCCAGCCACTCAACAAACTTTGATGCATTTATCGCGTGATCTCCCTTCCGGCGCGGATAGCAATGAGTTTTTCTGTGTGGAATCAGTTAGGTGGGAGGAGGTCTGGAAAGGGTGTCTTGAGGTGGGGGGTCTAGGGTGTATAGTGGTTGTCGTTAGTGATTTTGGTCTGGTTGTGGGTGTGGTGGTCCTGTCTTAGGTGCTGGGTGTTCTCTTCGTGTCTATCTGAGGTTGTGGTCGTTGTGGTTGGTTGGGGGTTGGGTGCTTAGGTAGTTGTGGTGTTTCGGTGGTCTGAGATGTCTGTTGTACGTTTTTGGTTCCTTGTGTGTTTCCTCTGGTCTGTCTCTGAGCGGATCTTTTGACAGATTACTGTTGTTAAGTTGGCATTTGGGTGTGTCGGGGGTTGTGATCCTGAGTTTGTCTGGGTGTGGTTCTCTTCTGAGTTTAGAATCTTGCTGTGGATGATTGGCTCAAGGTCTGGGTGTATTGTTGGTGGTGCGGCTGAGTGTCCTGAGATGACGATGGATTCCCTACATCCTTGTTCGTGGGACAGATGCGATAGATCTCCTGTTTTAATGTGACAGACGGGTGCCAGAGAGAGAGCGTTATCATTCATCTTTGGTTCTATACTCTAATCTGCTGAGGGGCCTAGCGCGACAGACTGACGCCAAACCCGGCTGCGCTGTCATTCATCTTTGTGTTCTAACTCGATTCATGCTGAGGGGGCTAGCCGCAACAAACAGGCCATAAGGAAAACAGAGTGCACTCGTGATTCTTTGTGTGTACAAGGAGGGGAAACATCTGTTTCACTGATAGGTTTATGAATAAACGTTTTAGCTGCGTTTGAATGGCAGCGTGTTGAATATTGCAAGCAATGTTATATGTCAATCGTGGGTCATTTTTTGACATCGTCTGCATTCGCACAGAAAAAATCACTTGATGCAGGTTTCAATGTTGAATTCTACAAGCAACGCACGATTCGTTTAGTAAATGAGACACGTATTCATTTGTCAAGCAACATGCAAGTAAAAAACTTTGATTCTAACCTTTAATACTCATGGACAGGTCCTGAATGTAATGTTCGCTGTTTTCATACTCATGAAAATAATTCCAACTGACGTGTCCACTCAGTCTTGATCATTCAATGATATTGCATGCTTTACTGGAGTTACCTACCTAATGAGCGTGTTTAATTACACAGACTTGTTCATTTTTGTTAGTTCAATGTCGAGTCGTTGAACTGCAATCTAAGACTTATGCGTTTTTTACAGGTTTTTATATCCCACTTTAAA
The DNA here is from genome assembly GCA_907163375.1 of Prostheceraeus crozeri. Classification (NCBI taxonomy): domain Eukaryota; kingdom Metazoa; phylum Platyhelminthes; order Polycladida; family Euryleptidae; genus Prostheceraeus; species Prostheceraeus crozeri. Next base: position 826,586 of record CAJQUW010011204.1, read on the forward strand.
CGCGACTGCAATCTATGAAAGTTTTACCAACATAACAGTTGTTGTATAACAAGTTACTCCTTCACCACGGTTCATGTTTAAGAATTATCATTTGAAATGTCAGAAGTTGAAAGTGAAGTTAGACTATATGTTCATCTGTCTATGATGAGTGTAAAACGTTCTCCGATACACAGTTCTCCTCTATTTCCCGTTAAAATAGTTATTGCGTGACACTTTTGTGTTTCACATTAATCTAGCCAGGTTGATTTTTATCCTCACAACATGTTTTGAGTGTTTCCTAACTCATAATAAGCATTCCACTTACAACGGTTACAGGTTGTTATGTGTATACTTTTGTATGTGTCGATGCAGAGTGCAAACACGTTTAACACTGTCTTATTTACAAAACAAGTCTACACACGCATTCAATTATTGATAAAGGGCACAAACAACACAGTTAGTAAATCTGGTACGCTTAACGACTATGACTGCAGAAACATTTCATAAAACTTTTTTTCAAACGTTCGCTCAGTTTTCACAACAGACTGTCAAAAGACTTCTTACAAAACTTATTTTTCAACGTTTTGCGTTTAGACTTTCAAGCAAACATGTGCTTCACAGTATTCTACACGAACGGTTTATACGCATGTGATTATTAAAAACCCTAAAATCCCTAAATCCCAACCGATTTAGAGGAGCCTACCCTTGATTATGGACTTTTATGAAACTTTAGGACCCACCACGATTCAATGTCATGGAACTAGACTACTCACACACTCAACGTTTGATGAAAAGACTTTACCTTGGTTTTATAAAACATTCAACGCTTACTATAACAGACCTTTTAACACTGTGAAACAATCTACACAGTGCAGTAAAACTTTCTGAGTGCTGTGGTGAACACTGTTTTCATATTAACATTCTAAACTCTCAGTCTCACTGCAGTAGAAAACTGCTTTTAGTAAACCTGTTGAAGTATTCCAGCAATCCTAATAGTCATGGTGTTTGAATTTTCTAATAAGGGAACATTTGGCAACTGTCCTCCAATAAAACTTTTCTAACACTGTGACGTAAGTTTCAAGACAATCTACCACTGTGCAGTAAAACCTTTTTCGATTATAAAACTTTCTAATACTGTGAAAGAAAGTATACAAAACAATCTACACTGTGCAGGTAAAACCTTTTCGATAAAAACTTTCTAGTGTTTGGTGGTGAAGTTCGGCCAGTCAATAAACTTCAAATGATCAAACTTTCTTTCACAAACGTGTGTCGCGGTAAAAGACGATATTCTGAACTACATTTATCCACTTTATCAACCATTGTTGCAGTAAAACTTTTGTACAAATTGATACACATTTGATGACACTCTGCGACATAAAACTTCGATGATCAAACTTTACTTTCACAAACGTGCGTCGCAGCAAGATTATTTGATCTACACTAACTTTGTCTTTTGCAAACCAATGGAGTACACTTACTGACGACACTCACGAATAAAACTTCGATGACCAAACTTTACTCTCACGAACGTGCGTCCGCTGAAAGAGTTATTTGACTACACTAACTTTGCTTTTGCAAAACCATGATACACCTTTCTGATGACACTCACGATAATAAAACTTCGATGATCAAACTTTACTTTCACAAACTGTGCGTCGCAGCAAAAGTATTTTGACTACACAACGCTTACATTTTATGACATTTGTGCTTCATAAAACGCCATGATCAAGAACTTTCTAACTATATCTAACCTGTGTTGCAGTAAAACTTTTGTACAACATGATATATTTTCTGACTACACTCACAAGAGCTTGTTCACTAGCGAAGAGAGAAATGAGCTTGTCGTTTGCGTGTGGCGCATGAATGCCCTCCCATTTCATCCCATTCATCATAAATGATGAATGTGATTAGAGTCAAGCAGGGTAGACTCGGTGATAGAGACAAAGCAGAACGCATGGTTCATTCTCGCATGTTATGGCCTACTATCGGGAGACCAAGTGCCAATGGAGATTTTATGAAGGGTAACTGTGGTAGAATAGCTAAAATGTCGACCCTGGCGGTCAGTGTACAACGTTGAGACGAAAGGCAACCACTTGGAAACATGACGCAGAGAGGTTTCACAAGGATTACCAGTGCCCACGAAACCACACTCCCGTGCAGTACTCATCTCTACGGGACTTCACCGCTGTCTCGAAAAGGAAAGAACGTCAAGCAACAGGAAGATGACCACCGAAAAAAAAAAATCTCCGTAACTTGCACCGTCAATGACTTCATGAGCCTGACATGAAAACCGGTGGAGTTATTTACAAGAGGTTGGCAAAAGTCGTTGCTTTTATCAGCTTGATAGACAAGCCGTTAGAGAGGGATGTCAGCCGTGATTCACAAGCGTTTTGCAAATGGAGATGTTTAGATGCCAACCCCATGACAAGAATAGCTAAGACTCAACGATTTGGCGTTCAAAGTGCTACGTTGAGAACTGTGTCAAATGCCCAACATGAGTTTGCCCCAGCGGTTTCGGTCTAAAATATGACACACTCCCTTCCACCCACAAACTTTATCACTACGGCATCATCCGCCGTCCCGAAGGAACACCCTGTCAGTGGAATATTACAGCAAAGCTCTCCCGCATCATGCTCGACCTTTCAGTGAAAAGCCTAGCTTGTATCATGGTTAAGATCTGGCTACGTACACACTAAAACCATGCCTTCATTGACTTCAGCAGGGTCGAAAACCCCAGAAAATCTCCAAAAATTATGAATTTAAATTTTTCAACTTTTTAGGCACTACTATGAAAATTTTATAAGTGACTGTCACTAGTTAGGTCTGGTCCCGATCAATAGCGATCGAACTTTTTTGAATCAAGTAAATCGACTTGTAGAAGCAAAGTTTACAAGCTTTAAAGTTTTGAGTCTTTTATGACCTGGAGACGAAGGCCATCTTCATGGCGAACCTCTAAGTCTGACGGCTTAGCTGATATCAGCATAATGAAATTTCTCTAAGTCGGTTTCGAAATTTGTAATGTCCGATGCTATCATCGGAGTCCGGAGTTCACCTACCAAATCCAGTCGGGAGGAGAACTGATTTCCACAGTTGAGTTTCCATTTATATAGGCTTGTGGCGATCAGCTGATGAGTATTACCATTTCATCAACTCTTGAAACACGTCTATCTCGTTCTAGTGATCCGATAGACTCAAATGTTGACAGGTCATGTTTTCGCGCTCTCACCTTTCATTAAGACATCTCTTCAAACTTTCTCCGATCACCAAGAAGTCGAGTTTAAAACACTCGACCATTTCTTCAAAAATAACCAAAAATCTTAGAAAATGTGCAAACATCGATTTTATAACAAGCTTCATTTTGAAACTGAGGGGACTGCCATAGTTCTCAAAATGAAGGAGCGCTAGAAAACAAAATGCAGTCTTACCCCTAAAGAAAACGGACGTCTTCACTCACTTCCATTTCCTGAGTGAGAAATCGTCATGTTGGCTAAAAAAGCAACATTCACATTTGGACTTGAAAAAATCTAAGTATTTTCGACCACCGTAGTGAAAAATTTTTTTAAAAATTCTTTCGACCTGAGAACTCACCAAAGTCCATTTCAGACCGTTTGAGGCTATTTGGTGTTTTCGACCAACTTGGTCGGGTGAGTCGTTGTCGGGGGGGGGGGGGGGGGGCTGGGGCGATTTTCACCGAAACTTCACCAACCAATTTTTGACGACAAACACGATGGGATGGGTCTCGGAGCTCAAAGTCTAACATTTTTGAATTTTTTTCATTCACGAAAAAATCGTAAGTGTCGAGGTCCAAAGGTGAAGAAAATATTCGAAAAAATATTTGTGCGAATGTCATCTGAACCCTTGATGGAAGTTTGTTTCACATGATTCTGAAAAACTTTGGTCTTTCAACTAACATGTTTGGTGGTGTGGTTGGGGGGGGGGGGGCGATTTTTCTATGAACATTTTGCACTCACAATTTCAATGAGGGAGACGATGGGATGACCAACTTGGTCGGTTTAGTGGCGTTCGTGGGGGGTGGGGCGGTTTCTCCTCTCGGAACCCATTCCTCCCAAACACATCCTTGCGAACTTCTTCCTGCCTTCCTGATGGGGGGTATGTCAGCATGATATGACTCATCGTTGCTCATTCTGTCCTTGATTGTGCAACGGGATGCTAATATCCTCTCGAAGTCTACTTATTCTGAGTCAAGGCTTACACAAGCTGTGTCAAACTTGAAGGGTGGGCATGTTGACCACTATTAATGTTTGCTATTTCATTATTAGCTAATTGTGGAAACATTGAAATATTATACTCATAATTCATTGTCACTTTGTTTTCTGGCCTGTCATCTTGTGTAATAATCAAGAAAGTAGCAAAATGAAGGTACTTTTGGAAAAATTGGTTTTTTTTTGTGGGAATAATAATCATTGCAGCAAGATATCTATGGGATTCTGTCACCAATACATCAATCGGCATGTCTTATCGCGACTAGAGACTTGCACTTAAACAAAGAGGTTAATTTTGGCAACCTAGCCCATAAAAAGTTGACATGAAAATATAGGTAAGTATAAGAATACCTACAAAAGTTAAATTGGCGGTCTTTTGTGCGGCACCTGTTTTAAGCAACATGTACTATTAAGGGGTAATGGTGGAATTGGAATTTGTTCTTTTCTTCCACTGAATTTTCCAATGACACTGAATGAACTTCCTTACAAATTCTCGACAGCAAAGCTGCCCGTTGTATATGCAGTATCAGGGTGGTCCACAAATATATGGAAAATAAACATTCAATTCGACCTCGTCCCTTATTTTCTTGTTCCAATTACTGTTTTGGAATTCCAGTTCAAATTTCTGCTCATTCGGAGAGTATTTAGCGGTCAAGCCCAAGTATCGAATTCAGGGAGTAGTCAACTTCGCGTTTCTGTCGAGCGTCAGTTTATGAATCGTAATACAAATTCTTGGCGTGTTATGGGAGTCACTTCTGTATGAAGCGCACGCCTATGATGAACAGGGAAAGGAAGGATAAAATGATTTATGATTAAAGAACTTGCCACCGAGCGGTCAAAATAAACCTTTACATATAGAGTTCAGTTATCTGCGCGTTTCCAATGCCATTCGTTCCATGAGGGTCGCCTGAATAGCTTATTCCGTACATGACCTCGGTCTTGTGTTTGTCTCCGACTGCTTATCTACACCCTGTTTCGTTACCTCGTATCATCTGTTTATCAATCAGTGCAATCAAGGTGAGTTTTATTTTGAGTTCATTAATTGTAAGGTATAAACTGAAGCCGATAGTGATAGAAAATTCTTATCATCTATAAGAGATGACATCTACCTAATGTTAATGCTACTATATTTTTCAGCAAAGATATAATGAAGTAACGCATTTTTAAAACAATATTATTCATCAATATGTATGATAACAAGTAATTGATTCAGCCATCAATATCAACCTGCAGGCATACGAATGTTTCTAGCGATTCGTTACGAATAATAAATAATAAATAGGGGATCTTAGGAATATAACTATTGATGGTTGGTTCGATTAATAATTCCGTTACTAAATTAATAATGTATAACATTACTTGTACTTATAGTTGGGTATTTTTATTCGTTTTACCCTGCTTGTTGTTTACAGAAAAATATTTTTATGTATTTTAGTGGTTAAAATAGAAGTTTCATGAATTGATAATGTATAAATGAAACACTTGCTGTACAACATGCATATCCTGTCGCAGTACTGTACTATATTCAATATTGGATATTTTCTTTTTTGAATAGGCTCGAAAGCTGACGATCAGGGTCCGATTGCTGGCTGATCGGAAATATTCTACCAGAACCATCAAAACTCAAAGGTTTGCCATTAAACAAGACGTGTGCTACAAATAATGTATCATCATGTAGAGTTGAATCTCTACTGCTCGCGAGAGTTGCAAAGCAACAGTAGAAGAGTAGTGGGTTTTTGGAACAGAGCGCGAATACCAACAATGATGACAGAAAACAGCAATTTCAAAAGCTAACGGATTGGTAACGAAGTACAATGATTTGAAAAAGAATAAATACAGAAAAGTGATTCTTGCTCGTATGCATGAGTCTATGTTCACAGCAGATCTTCCGGAGTTTTTGAACGTAGCACATCAAAGCCTTTGGAGATATGACAATGAAAGAGGACATTCAACTCTTGAAAAGCCCCAGCGTGAAGATGTTCCGAGAGGCAGCGTATGGCTGGTATATCCCTCAAAGAACATTATGGAACATCAATGAACACTCTCTTTGGAACTTGCCTCAAGAGAAACGCAAAAAAGGAAAGAAACGAAAAATGTGAGATTCGCAGAAAAAAGAAGAGGAAAGAAAGAGACTACCGAAACAACCATGAAAACAGTAGCGCTAGTAATAGCGAACAGAAGATATTGCCGTAATGACCTACCACGTTGTACAAACCAAACATTCGCGTAAAAGTTACATCGTCCAAGAAACTGAATACAGAATAAGTATCCGTCACGCTTCCAAAAAAAATTCTCACTAAGTACAGTGACAGGTCGTATACGATTTTTATGAATTAGATAAATCAATAAAATTAAGTACATTCAATCTCAGAGTATGCTGATGCGTTTGGTCAATCCAAAAGACAATTATTCGCTACTGTGGCTAAGTATTGAATGAATCGACATCTATCGTCATTTCAAGAATTGTGCTTTCGCCTACCTCAGCACTACGATCACGAACATTTAATCTACAAAAATCTCGCGAAAGAAAGTGAAGATTAGTACCACATTCCCAACATGGTGTACTGTACACTGGGATACTAAAGTTGTTGGGAGAACTTGGAGAACATTTGTCGTAGTTCGTTAGCGAGACCTTTCCAATTAAGAATCCGAAAAATACATGGAGTTCTGAAAAGACTCATCGTCTGGAATGAATCAGCGAAAGGCATACTGGGGAATTCTACGTGATTGGAACTTTACAGCGAAGGTCACTTTACACTGTTTTGACACGACTCTTCTAATGACTTGGCGTTTTCCAACGGAGCTGCTGTTATAATTAGAACAATTTTGAATAGGAAATGTCCTGTGGTTGGCATCTGTCGTCATCATACTATGGAGTTATGGAAGCCGAAGTCTGCTCTTCTATTTTTGGAAAATCCACTGTGACCAGACAATTCCATTGTTCAAACGTCAAAAACAAGTGGGACTCATTAGACAAGTCCATGGAAGACCTAGTCAGGCTTCAGAATCAACATGGCATAACATCAGAAAGATTCTAATTATTGAGCGTCCTTCAATCTTCCTGGTCGCTAACTGTCTGATGATTATAGGGAGTACGATGTACATCTGGGAAGCTAAACCCTGATGTGTTGAGGAAACCTGGTCCCATTCATCACGCAAGGTGGATGTCAAGAGTACTGATACTTGGGAAATGCTGATATTTCCCTGTCAACTAGATTACTCGGAGGATTTCATTGAAAAGTTTGATAGACTCGCAATTTTTAACTGTCTGTTATATACAAGCTTTTCATGGTTCGATTACCTCTGAGTGTGCTGCTCAGCCTCCAGCGAATCAGATATTCATTAAATAGATCTTCTCGATTCAAGCTGATTGATTCTCAGATTGCCACTGCTGCACATGACAAATTTAAAGAATCATCTATGCGTATCTAACTCCAGAAATGTTGACGCGAGTTTATTTGGAACTAATTTCCTGCTGCTACAAAATCCGAAATGGCAAATAGGTTACATGAAAGTGAAAACCTCTATCATGTCAAAAGCAATCTGTGATGAAGAAAGGAAAACCAAAATATCCATAAACTCATTATTGAACATTCAGCCTGGTCAACCTCCATAGAACAGAAATCATGGTTCATATTTCAAGCTCTCAATATTGACCAAACTGCTTTAAGAACCAGTGGACACAATTAACGAAAATGCAGACTTTCGTTCGCGAGAAATGTTGTTATGCACCTGAAAGTAGTAACGATGACGAGGATCGTGTCGTGAAACTTGTCGAGGATTACTGTGAACAAGGTACGAAAGAACATGATATGCGGCACAATCTCTGCAACGGTTGAAACATCATCGAAAAGCAGTTTTCTGAATTCAAATAATCTGCTTTGGAAGAAAAAATAATGAGGGTTTACGATGACGTTTAGTACGTTAACTAGTTTATGAACCTACATGGTAAGAATTACAGTTGTGTGTGTATCATGCTCTTAGATATTAAAGTAGTATCGACAGCAAAGTTAGAATTTAAATTTTCCCCCCCCCCCAGAAATAAACTCAATTTTTCGTAATTCAAATAAATTTGATTTCTGTCTTTACATAATCAAAGCAAAAGTGCTAAATAAATAACATATCAGAATTGATGCTTATAGGCTATAAGTATGAGTGTTCAATTTAAAAGTGTTGAATTAAAAATCAGAAAAAAATCACTGTGTAAACTAATTAATTAAACATATCTATTACTTTAGCCGCGACCTCTTAAATTGATGCAATAGTCCTCAAAAATTCAATCAAAGACTGTATTACCATTTGGAACAAGGCGTTAAGGAGTGATAAGCGATTACGAAAATTTTTGTCTTTTGGACCTTCGCTAAATATGCACTTGATTTGACCAGAACCATCTTCCTTACCCCTGATTGTTCTGACATTCCAATGCTGTCCAGTATTTTAAGAACTTTCCTTGAAATTCCTAGCCAGCTATTATCCTTTGAGTTGTTATCGCATTGTTGAAGGTGTCTAGATGTACAGATGACCGATTGATGTTTAGGTGCTCCTTATCCCGCATATGTAGTGGTCTTATTGATTTTCCAATGCAACTTTTTTTGACATTTCATATACTGTATGTGATTTTACAATGAACGTGTCAAACCAAGGTTGGATCTTGGGTTTCATGAAAATCTTGGGTGATCCTGGGTAATCAGCCCAAGAACTTGGGTAGAAAAAGAAACCCATTTTCTAATTTCGCTATGTGAGTCTGTGTCTCCTAAAAGCCCATCGATTTCATTTCCGAGTCTGAAAGTTTGGTGTGCAATGTTTATCAAGAGCATTACAGTAGCGGTGTGCAATGTCTCATTTGCAAGAATTATTGCCATGAAAAATGCGACATCAATGGTAAACGATATTTCCATTGCAATGATTGTAATTGATTTTGAAGTTTCATGCATCAGGTTGATTGAATTGTCTTTTATTTAGTTGTTTAATGATTCATATAGACCAAGCACTGGAAAGTGAGTTGCATGAAGTATAGCTTGCTAAGT
>CAJQUW010011206.1:0-62404 GCA_907163375.1 Prostheceraeus crozeri
GACTTGTGGTAGCTACACTTACTCGAGTTACATGCTAAAAATGATATATGTAAGCAACCCTTTATACATTGATGTACCTGGTCAAACAAAATTCCTCATTTCCATACATAATCGGTCACATAATTGGGCACAAGTTTGGCTATGTGTGTCATTTAATTTTATTTATTTATTTTCATCTATTGCAAAGCAAAAGGCCCTATGGTTCCAGAGAACACATACATTGGGCCTGAAAAACACAACTCACTGAAAAATTACCAAAATGGTGTCAGATCAAATGTTTTCAGGCGTCTCTTAAAAATCTAGAGGGGACGGTGATGATACAACATGTACCGTAAAAAATTCCATATTCTTAAAACTCGACGGACAAAAAATAAACTTTCTTGATCACTGTGATGACGATCAATAGGCGATACACTTGAATTGAATGTCCACGAGAATAAAGTCTTCGGATTGGAGAATGCAAAGCAAAAAAGTTAAAAAAAAGGAACATCGACTAAATTTAGATCATTTATAAACAAAGTCAAGTCAACAAATAATTCGCCTTTTTTCAAGAGACATTAAACAATTTTCGGAGAAGACAGAAGAATGAATAATCGTCAGCACATACATGCGAGTTCTCTTGCAAACAACTTTTGTATTATAGCCGTTGGACTTTTCTCAACCAAATTTTTATGAATTTAATCAAATGTAGGCACCAGATATGAGATACAATATTCCATAATAGAAGGGTGAACGTGCAGTAAGGGCCTTCATGAGAACGTTCCAGGATCATTGCTTGAAAAAGTCGTCAGCATCATACAAGCACGAGATAAACCATTGATGATATAGCATGACAATGAGTAAAAAGGCTAAGTTACTCTAAAATGCACACCAATAAATGGTGCACACCTTCATGTCCTTGATTATTATGTCCTCTTGGCAGAACCGTTTTTTTCGCAATGGCTTTGCATGCATAATTGGCAAATTGTCATATCACATTCACTGTACCCCCCTTGGATTTCGTGGAATGAGACAATTTCAATGATTGGTTAACATTAGCCTACATATCTAGTACTTCTTCATTTTGAAAACATGCCAATTCATATGTTAATAAGGTTACGTCTATAAGGCTGAATTTTAAACTCTTGTTAGTTTAAGCATGTCAAATTTAGTTAATGAGTCTTGATAATGGACCAAGAAGAGTCCGAAACGTTGCAAAATAGACGATTCCACGCTATTAAATGGTATTCATCAGATGTCCACAAAAATTTAACAGCAACTCAAAAGAACATTACAGAAAAACAGAAAGAATTACCAAGAATGCATTAACACCTCAAGGATTCAACGGTTTGACCTAGGGTAAAGGTTCAACGTGGAACTTTATTGTTCCCTAAGACCTCTAATGCAAAATTATGTGTTTAGCAAATGCTTTCAAATTACAGTAAATGTTAAGATAAGCCTATCTGTAGCTATAGTTATCAAGAATTTTGTCCCTAAGTAACTATTTTTCTAACATTATACAACGATCATACTGTGTCATAAAGGTATATATGCATCACTAGAATTTGAAGCTTTTCTTATGAATTAATTGTTTTTTAATTACATATATGCGAATGGGATTTGTACTAATAAGAAGTGAAAACCCATGTATACACATCAAAATGTAATTCTCTCAAGATGTATATTACAAAACAATTGTAACAAAACAAGTGAAATGCATGAATCACTCGATTTCGTAAGTACATATGCATAGTCATCAATATTAGCCTCAATCTCAAAGGCAACATATCACATGAGCTTACAAGCAGTTTTCTAACAACTCTTCGATGTGCAGGACACATCGGTTTTGCAACATAGGGAGTCCACAGAATGGGACCTTGATCTTGCGCTTGCACGAGCCGCAAGGCATCTTATCCACTGTTCGGATCATGCGTACCGGCTAGAAGCTGTATCGGTCTAGGAAAACCGGTCTTGCAACAATGATATCCGAACTTGAGACGGCCGCCTGTCGAATATGGTACATGGTAGTGAATTTCGCCAAACAATGCAACCGCCTTTTCGGCAAAAGGCCTTGCGAGTTCGAATGCCAAATCCTTCAAATAGTAAAGCTTGTCCTGTCATAGAAAGAAAATGCACTTCGCATATCGGAGGATGACACTGAGTTGTAGTCATCCTGCAATCCGGAATTACAGTTTAAAAATAATAATTAATAAAAATTAAAAAAATAAGGCAAGCAGAGGCCATCTGTTATGTTTTTCTTCTTACTGGTATACTCTTTCGACTTGCTGATCAAGAAGATCTGCACCACCCTTCTGTTTTATTGTATGATTCAGTTATCATAGTGGTGTCGAATGGTCTTTCCAGGGTCATGTCCTGTCCTAGAATCATGATTGTCCGGAAGACATGATATCACATTCTTTCTTTTCTTGGGACAGTAGGGAGTAGAGGAAGTTGATAGTGGAGGTTAAAAATAGAACTACAATGACACTCAGCTCACATCAAAAAAACAATCGAGCTATACACATATTTGCCAAGACAACACATGGCAAATAATATTACTTCACTTAAAATCTATTTTGCTATCGCCAGTTTCTTAATGCGCTTGTAAAACTCTTCTTGGAATCCTGCAATTCTTCATTTCTTCTTCATTTACACTTCATCCACAGTGATATGATTTGAAGTACAATGCTTCGCCCACTACGTCCAGCTACTGATTAGGGGATATAAAACATAGTTTAATTGCAGTCCGATAGTCATCAGTAGGTACTCGTCTAGTTGCGGTTTTTTATAGCTGTGTTTCGACCCCTAACCTGAATACTCAAAGCCAGGAAGAGAGAATATACCACCTACATGATCCTTTCATGATCATCTAAAAATTATTCTGTTTAAATTGAGGGAAAATGCATACAATTGCGAATTAAAATATGCCTTTCAACATTCTCCAGTTTGGAGAATATCGGAGTTATTTATTCTAAACAATTGATTATTCATGCATTTATTCGGAATCGGGGAGCATTTTTTTCGGGGGCATTTTGTATCAAGCTTTACTCCAAGGGGATCTTATTGCAAACTGTTTATTATATTATTTTTCCACTGCAATATTTCGAAGCTTTTCATATATAATAATGTATCATGTAATTAGAATAATAGACGTATATTTGCATATTCCCAATACTCGAGAATAGTGGGAAATCAACACGGTTACAAGAAACGTAATATAAGCATAACTTGAAGACAAAAACAAGTAAGTACTGAAAGTAAATTTGTGGCACAAAAGAAGCACATGTTATTAAATTTTAAAGCCTCCTGCTAGATTATTTTTGAATTCACTATTTGAAAGTTTTTTGACATCGTGACGCTTTATGAAAGAGTTTCTCAATAATGTGGTTGCACATAATGTGGATGCGAATACTTCTGGGAGTGTGGTAGAATAATCTGGGATTAAGTGATTGTATTCGGGTGATTGATGTTGTCACTTATAATGTTCTGAAAAAATCGAGAACCCAAACAATCCACAGAATTAAATATTTTGTTTATCTGCTTTTCGGTTTTTTAGCTCGATAGAGAGTGTGATTAATACGAAATTGACGGGACAATAGAGGAACCTATTAAGTGGGCACAAAAAGGAATTCCTTATACCTTACAGAGATAGGAAAAAAAGTCGTGCCGTTACGCGCTGCGGATTTAAGTGTGAGTATCCAGCAAAGTTATTCGGATATGCCAAAATTCCTTCAGATTCGAAGGAATTCAGATCAATTGCGCACAAAGTATTTCTCTCCATATATGTTGGGGCCCATCGTCCGCGCATTATTAAAGAAAAGTAGCAGGCTTACGAAAATTAGTTCACTTGATGTTTTCACATTCTCTCCTCGGCATTGCTCACTGTATAGTGCATACATTTGAATCGAAGCCAGACATCGATGTGTGTTTCGGTGTGTGCGAAGTGATAGTCACAGCACGCAAGCATATCTCACTGGCTCTGGTGCCCTCTGCTGGCAGCTTATTGTTGTGCCGTTTCCAATAGCAAGCGATACAACACGAATTATCCATTCGAGAAGGAAGGAGGCAACTTCTGTGATGTGCCATTTCGATATTAAGGGTTACATACAATTCTTCCTTTCTAGGAAACCGAAGCGCGCGCAGGATGAATCTAATTCTGTGCAACAATCAGTCTTTCGATAATCTTGCGGCAAAAAAGTAGGCCTGCACACTCACACTCTGATTCAGAGACACCGCAAAATAATCCTGTGGCATCTGTTCTGCACTCTTTGGAGTCTCAAAGATTGCTCTCTGACTGAATTTAGAGACACGAGAATTGAAGATCGTACTCAAGTACACTACCTATGCAATGATTGTATATCAGAAACAATTGGTTTCGAGGCAAAATGGGCTTAAATTGGCCGATAGCACAGATAGACGAGATGACGCCTTTTTTTGCTAACCATTTTTGGTGTGCTCTTTCCAATTAAGATTTCTATCGAAAATCATTCCGAGAATTTTCAAATGAGGGTTGTTGAGAGAGATATCGCTTATCTTAAAGTCATCATCTATGAAATTTCTATTTTTCGTTAAATCATAAGTTGTACTGACATTTTCTTACATTGATATCCATATGGTTGTGTTCAACCCATTCGTGTACATCGTTATATGCCTCAGTGCAATAGGGCGAACGTGGTCTGTTTTTCGAATATTTGCCACCAACGTAATATCATCGGCACTTTCACTGTCATTATGTCCGCTCTGTCAATTTCAAGATCGAAATGAAATAGTTGAAGAGGATCGGTCCCACGCAAGATCCCTGTGGAACGCCGCTAGCTACTCTACCGCATGAGCTCAATATTTCTCCAGACTTAGCACGAATCAATCTCGAATTCAAATAATTTTTGAAATAAATGAACAATGAAGTCATCCAAATTATCGTTCTTCATTTTTCTGAACAAGGTGTTGTTCGGAACTTTATCAAAGCCCTTTCGCAAATCAATGGTGAGGACATGGCTCGCAGTCACATTATCATTACCCCCGGTATTCACTATGAAGTTTTCGATTTCTAACAATGCGCATATCGTTGAGTTTTTTGATCGAAAGCCGTACTGTGAGCTATGCACTAAGTGATCAAACCTGTCCTTGATGCGTTTCAAAAATAACTTTTCAAAAATGCGTTCTGGAATTGGAAGGAGAGAATGGATCTGACGTCTCCCAATTTCGGCGGCGACGTTTTGGGCAACGGGATTTGGCAAGTCCCCGATATTCAAGCATGCATTGAGGATGAAGCAGAGAGGTTCTGCTAATTCAGATGAAAAAGTTCTCCATATTATGGCTGGTACATTATCCGGTCCAGGTGCTTTCTTTGAGTTCAAATTTTCCAGGGAGCGATATACTTCTTCTGGTTTGAATTGAAAAGGGGCGGGTACATGTTTGCATTCTGCTTGAATGTCATCACGGACATAGTGTGATACGACACCATTCTTTACCTCTTCAAGAATATCTAACGGATTTCGATTGAGTTGACATCGAATTGGCCAGTCATTTGATATCCTTGATTTTACATTAATTTTCGAATGAATCTGCCATACTGATTTATTTTCCGATATCATTTTTTGTCCCCAGCGTCGCTTTGCTTCCAAATTAGATTCCTTGACTTTATCTCGAAGATGACTATAGACAACCCAATTTTTATTTCTGTAGGCTTGGCTTGGTACCGTTAATTGATCACCACATTTATGACACTGTTCATCCACGGCGGTTGTTTATAAGATAGCTTCATCATATCACATGGGATCAGGTCTATAGCTACCTTAATTTCTTGTACAATATATCATTCGCCTCATCTACACTTTTGTCTTTCAACAAATCGATCCAACTGAATTCACAAAGTAATGATTTTGCAGACATTATATTTGATTCACGTAATCTAGCACTTTGGCGGTTTTTAAATCGAACTTCAAATTATGAGCCGGCTTGAGAAACACGATTGAGTGATCACTATGCCCCAACGGATGTAACATTCGTGGCTTTAAGCAATGATCCTCAGAGCAATCAGGAATAAGTGCCAATCCAATGTTGCTTCATTTCGAGTGGGTTGATCTACAATATTCACAAGGGAGAAATTTGATACAGATATATCAGGTTCAACACGATTAAAGTCACTCAAAATAAAGACATGTGAAGACGGGTACTGCCTCAATATATTGTCTATAACATCTACGGCAGATAAGCATGCATTTTGCTTTTACAATGAATTCAATTTCCCTCCGTGTAGAAAATAAATCACCACCAAAATACAGTCTATAAATTTATGGCAAGCTCATATCGCAAGCATTTCGGTGTTATCATCATCACAGTGTAGTGCTAAGACAATGGTTTGAAAATCGGCGTAGATCCAACAACGGATTCCTCCACCTTTACCACTTGATCTATCTGAACGATGAAGAGTATAGTTTGGAACATTAATGGAAGAATCATCAACAGAAGAATCGAGCACTATTCCAATTTGGAACATTAATGGAAGAATCATCAACAGAAGAATCGAGCCAATATTCCGCAACACATACAAAGTCTGGCTTATTTGAAGACACGAATGATTTCAGTTCATCGATTTTGTTTTTGATGGATCTTGCGTTGATGCAGCATAATGAGGGTAGAGGAATTTCAGTTTCGCGTCATTGAGATGAGCCACTCTCGGTACAATCTTACCTCTCCTTAGAACAACATCTTCACCCGCTTGTTTTCTTTGTTAATATTCTTCAACTAGAATTTTGTCATCAGCTAGCTGTTTTCGCGTGAGATCATTCTTGACATAAAGTTTCCTCAATGAACCGGATGCTGATCTTAGTTGTCGGCTATGCCTTAGGCATGCCACTTTGTGGTCAAGTGAATCGTACTCTTAAAGGCCGTGGTTTAGGACCTCGTTTACCAATTCTAGAGAATTGCAATACATTTGTTACATGAATACGAGCTGTCTCACAAATCTCGCCGATCTTCCTCATGTCATTTCGTGAATTCTCTTCTTGATCTTATGACTCTGACTCCTCAATACCGAACATGATAACACTGTTTTTCTTTTCCATTCTTTCCATTTGTTCTTGAATATTTTCGCTAACAACGTTTCCCAGCTTTGCAACGATTTTAGAATTCATCTGATTTCTTAAATCAGATATTTCTTTTTCTATAGCGGAGAAAATTGCAAAATATCTGCTACATTTATTATTTTACACGCATTACATGGAAATGACATGTTATCAAAAGAGGCCAAAGATTTGCTGATGTTTGCTGGTATGCTAGAGCATCCCTTTTGTGATGAAACACCCGACGACATATTCCGCATGAAACGCTATCTCCGTCGATATTGGCATTGTAAGCGTGACAACAAACTGTATTCTCACTTGCTCTTCTGGACATCATGGACAACGAAAATGGAACAAAATGCTAGGCAGGATTCGAACACACCTCGAACAGACTCGAATGTCAGCTTTCGTCCACTAGACCACTGCCGCACGCATCAACCTGCTCAAAGAACACCGCAATAAAGTAATTTTGAGATGTTGATTCGATGACAGATGACTTCGGACTCGCAATAATGGCGGCTAATCACACGGAGCAATCGTACGTGACTGAACAGACAAGTGTATAGAACACAAAATATTGGGAGAATAGCGCGGCGATATTCCAAACGAAGTAGATCAATCGATGCAAGAGGCAATGAGGATCACAATGATATTAAAACTGATGAATATCGATGTGTGGAACACTAATATGCGACGATATATTCCAAGACTTCACACTGGCTAAGCGCGCACAACCACTTTCGACCACGTGCTGTATTATTTAATGCAACTTTGGGTTGCCTCAGTGTTTCCAAAATAGCAATTGCCTAGCAATATAGTAGGCACATTGTCAACTCAAAAAGTTGAGGCAAAACAGTGGAAATTTTATATCAAAAGATTCACTTTCGTTGCGGATATTATGTTCATGGGGTTTACTGTTTGGATTTTTGCGACTGTCAGTTGTTTTTAGACAACTTATAAAAGTTTCAGCACCAAAATATGTAAAATTCCGAAAAATGTCAAATTATGTGAAAAAAACAAAAATCTGAGCCCACACTAGAAACTCCATAAGCATGATGAACAGCTTCTCTTCTACATGTATCTGAAATGTTTTCACTGATATGCATGAATAGAAACTTCCGCATTATTGTTAACTGTCTGTGAATGTGCATTTAAAGTTTAGAGATTGAAAATCGCATTTGAATTTTGATTTTTCTCTATTGAGGAACTCGTGCTTTAGAAAATTGCTTAACCAAAATCAGATAATAAAATATCGATGAATATAAGTAGCATGAAAAAGTGTGTATTTGGGATTTCCGCAGATTTTGAAGCCAGGCGTTCTACTCCCTGATACTGCCTGGAAGATTGTAAAATGTAGGCGTACTCATATTTGAGTAGCATAGAACGTGTAAAATTTCAAACGGATTAGATCTCTTCTGACAAGAGTCTCAAAGTATGTTTAACTTAGAATGAAATTAAGTTAATTACCATGGAATTATTCATATTTTGACTCAATTTTTGGGTATGTAGAAGCTGCTGCATGAAAAGATGAGGGACTTATTAATTAGGATAGCCAACTTAATAAAAAATGAGCACTGTTTATACTGGGAAGTACATTAGGCACGGAGCCTTTCTTCCATGTGGCCGAGTTGTTATTTATCTAACTCATTCTCTTTGTGCTGAGTGTTCAGCAAGAATGCGGAGTGCGCCTATTTTAAAAGTCTAAGGTCTTTCAAACCCAAATAAAGTTTGAACAGAGGTCTCCCGGACACAGAGAGAACACTCTACCACAAGGCCACAGCGCCGGTTGAAAAGATTATCGGATATGAAAATTCCAAGTAGGGAAAAAGATTCATTCTAAATCCGTGATTATTCCAAGATGTAATTTAGTGAAGTAATGGAGTTACAAGAGTACAATGAAATTACCCCATGAGAATACAATTTTTCTGAGACTGTCTCCAAACGCAGATGTATACAAATTGTTCATTGCTTCAAAGTTCAAAGTTTGACGCTGCGTAGCTCTTCTAGAGTCAGGGATTGTATCCGAACTCCTATAGCATCGGAGTGAAGTATTTCAACTCCGACACAAATCCACTGAGTCAAGAGAAGCAATGCAACAAAAGAGCATCAGCATGATTCTTTATTGCACAAGCATTTCAATAGTATCATAAGAAAATGCCTGTTCTAAGTTATACATGTAAAATCTACACGCCATCTCAATAGTTGAGATTTAAAGCTGACTAGACTATGCTACCTGGCAACGTAATTCAAATTTAGCAAAGAGTTATGTTCGTTTGCTGTCACTGCAAATACTTCGGTAGAGAAATACACATTCACTTTGGTTAAACTGCATAAGAATTGACAGATCTGCTGCACGAAATAGCAAAATCACGAAATTTAACGTGCATAAAGCCATATCAACTGATTCTCTCACAACCGGTGGTTCGAATCCATCAACCACAGTGAAATGGTGGTTCTTTGGAGGGTACAGTGATTGATTCGAGTTGATGACGCCTTTGAAGAATAACTTGAACAATAACTTCACCTAGGTTGTCACCCTGACACCTCTACTTCACCTAGATTTTCACATATTCATTTTTTGCTGCAAAGCAGATTGTTGTTGTTGTAGCTTTTGAGTGACAGATACTGATTTCTTGCATAATACAGGCTACTACGAGTAATCTATTACTTCCTAATGAATTTTTCACGCATTTATTTCTTTAAACAAATCATAATAAAGCATGAAAATACTTCGACCATAAGCGGAACCTTACTAGGCTTCTTAGAAATAGGCTCCTATATAGCTACAAATAGAAAATAGGCAATTTTCAATGTTTTCATGTAGGTGTCGATCATTAACTGTAAATTTTATCTGTAAGTTTCATCAAATTCACTTGATAGCTTGATTATAGAGCATAGTTTTTCTCGATGCTATGAAACTTATGCTGTTTCTTTTGTTTTCTCTGTGTCAGACTTTCTGCTTTACTAATTTTTTTCTCGGAAAATTTCAATCAATGATCTCTGTTCAATAGTTGACAGCCTGAGTAATATCGGTAGACCTGTTGAGTAGGTCTAAACAGCTTTATCCTGATCGCTGTACAAGGTGTAGGTAAAAGCATAAATCTCCAAAAAGCATAGTGTTTCTGAATTCCACTGTGAGTTGCACCTACTGTTCTTATATGGAGCTTTAGTGTGCCCTGTGTCACAAAAAATTCGGATAGGGATGGTTGGGTTGTCACGCCGACAGACCCAGAGTGACATTTTTTTAGAAATTCTGAAACTAAGCTCGCCTAAGCCAGGACCAGGTGGTCCAGTTTCGAATTCGCCGCGCAAAAGCACCAGATCCTGGTTGACGCGCCAGAGTGCCAGATCCGACGCTTACATGTCGTTCTATTTCCTGAAGAAAATATGAGAATGATTGGACGAAAAGATCTTTCCAGTGTGACGAAAATACGGACTTCTCTCTCTTTCCTCATCATGGCTCGGCTCCATTCAGGCAGAAGTAATACCTGGCGTCAATTAACCTTCAAGTCAGCGAAGACCAATAGAATCGCTTACGAAAGACATTGATCGGCACAGATTCTCTTTCCATTCACTGGCAGGAGAGCGATGCGATACCCAGTGCCAGAAAATCGGAAGATGATTGAGCACCAATTAAATGATCCAGGTGGATGATCGATCCCACACAATTCGGAGAGACATCAAAACTCCCTGCCGACGGACCAAACGCCCCCTCTCAGTCTCTCCCGCCTACAGTACGCACGTTCTCTTGCTGTGAATCACCGACGCTGCCGCGACCCCTCGGCTCACGACCGCAGTCAACGCCAAGTTGACGACTGTACGCAGACTCACATTCTCTGCGAACGCCAAATCGGCTCTCTTAAGGGTCACCACCTGCCTTGCACCTAATAAATACATTCACTCACAGGGATTTGGCCTTTTTTCTGTTCGTACCTTGGGGAGGTCGTAGCACCAGGTGTAGGTTAAAGGTAGAATGCCAAAAGGAAGATCAAGTAAAATAAGAGGATTTTCACGCTCTGGACCTGAATCCAGCAATGTTCTTCGATCGACAGAAGTGGAGGCGCGCCATCAGAAAGGAAAAGCCGTTTGTCTCCGCTCCGTGTCCAGGAAAAAAAACGGGGAAGTAAGCAAGTAAGTACCCCTGTATGTAAGGAAAAGCCGTTTGCCTCCGCTCCGTGTCCAGGAAAAAAACGGGGAAGTAAGCAAGTAAGTACCCCTGTATGCATCCCGATTTAGATTGAGGCCTCTTGAACAAAATTCGTCCTGTGTATAAACAACTTCCTGCTCCCACTGACTGAACTATCGACAACACGTACACACAAGATTAGCACAAGATTACCAATTCAAGGCCATGCATCCTATCAATTTCAAGCCTTTCACTAAAACCTTAGGAAATGCATAGTGCATAGAAAGTGAAATGCACGTAATTTGTAGTTTTAATTCAGAACTTATTCTATTCTCCTGGTGCACGGCTGTATAAATGTCTATCTTGTAAAAATATTACATCTAACGTATTACATGAAATTCTCTCTATGAGATTGTTGATTGGTTTGGAGTTCTAACACATCCCATCAAATTCAAGCCTTTCACTAAAACCTTAGCACATGCATAGCACAAAGAAAGTGAAATTCCGCAACACTATGCTGAAACCACGCGATTCCTAATCACCATTGAGGATTTTCGGTGATCATCAACCGAAGATCAATAATTGACATGATATTATGCCGTGTAACACGATTGATTCAATTGTGACGCTGTTGGTATATGTGTTCCTCAAATAGTCCATCAAGTTGACAATATAATACAATAAACCCATGTATGTAAGTAGGAAGTGACTTTCCAAGCTCAGTAGTTTTGAAGTTAGACACAGACCGAAATGTGGGTTGTTTAACAGGGTTGTTTGTTTGTTTATATGTAGTAAATTTATAGTTAGTAGATAATGTGAATATTTTAATTATAGGTGTTGGTATCTTCATTATTGGTGTGAAGGACTGAATTGTGTATAGCTATTGCTCACAAATCTGGAAGCATTGGCGTAATTTTCTGGTGGAGGGTTGCAAAGCAATATCACATTCAAGTGATAATTGAGGATTTCGCGGACATGCATATATTGTATATAATTGTAAGGTGTTGGTGGCATCCGATTAATAGGGTTTTCGGTGGTCTCTGGGTAAAAGTATAGGCAAACATAAGATAAACATAAATTAAGTATTCCTGGTGTTAGAATTTACCATTTCATTATGGGTGCAATGAATAAAGCTCACGGTGGCTAGAGTGCGCAGTCAACCAAAACGTCGTGCTCTTAAAATTATACGGCTCTCAACTGGATTAAGAAGTTTTAGGCAAGTGGCGTAGGTTTATGACATAGGTTATGACACATATTTCCATTGCAGCTAATTAATTAATCGTAAGCAGCAATGTTATAACTTTGCCGTCGCATCTGCGGGTTACAATATCTTTAAGAGGTTAGCAATACATGATTTCAGCTGAATTGGGAAGTTGGGGTTTTATGATACTTCTATTTCAGCTTATTAACTGCTACCCACAACCGTTATAACGCATCTGGGTAATACCCATAGATTCATTCGAGTTAGGATATTACCTATAATACCTGGTAACTGGTAGGGCAGAGTTAATAACTAACCCAGGCGCATCTCCGAGCGACGTTCGCGTGGCTGTTCCGGTGCTCGTCCACATCTTAAAGGAGTCGACGTGGTGAACTTGGAGCAACCGGATCGTAATACGGAAACTGGTAGGTTTCTAACTGTAATAATCAATCGGGTTAAGGGTCTCTGTTAGCTCGGTCTGTTACAGCTGTGTTCTGATTAGTAGAAATACTGCAATACCAGTCTGAAGCACTATGAAGTTTGATTCTAAAAAAACTGCATGTCACTTTACAAAAAGCATGATAAGTGAATTTCTCGGACTAGGGTATTGGCATCGTCTTGCACGATCCATGATTGAATCCACCTACTACAATAATTCATCACTTAGGTGCCAAGTCGTCTGCTGCATGTATGCAAAAGTGTACAATAAATAACAGATAAATAGTGAGCTAATTTGGTTGCCATTGTTTCGGATAATAAAATGCTTCAAGCAGTTGGGAGCTACAAGTAGTGTTTACGCCAGCAACTCCTGATGATACAACGTACATTAATTCATCAGCTGATCAGAGTCATGCTGTTATCGTTATTTTAAATTCCCTCATATAGAGATTTTAAGTAGACAAACAATAGTTCAATTTTCCTAGCGAGCGGCTTTAAAAGACTCAATATTTAGCTGTTTCCGGTTTACTCCTAATAATGCAATCAGATGTCCATGGACCGGTCCATGGACCTAGAGAAGACACTGAGGGTGGAATTATATTGTAAGGCGAGAGCCTTAAGTAGACTAATTTTATTCTGCTTTTAATATTATTTCATTGTGCTCGAGGCGGGAAACGATCTTAGTACCGCTTAACCACGTTTAGGTAAGCAGAACTGAGTTTTGAGGGTGTTGGTTGCGGTTCGTGAGAACAACAACCAGCAGCATCAAGTTATTACGAATGTGTCGAATCTATTCGATGATAACATTTCAGACGAGCTGGAACAGTTGGTTTTACAACCGGAGCAATCCGAGCAGCCTTCACCTCGACGCAAGTCGAGAGAGTCACCAGTTCGTTCACCTGCTAGAATCACGACTCAGTCGCCTCAGTCTTCTCGTGATCGCCAGACGACGTCGCCGCGCAAGTCTCACGTTCGTTGGGTCGACGAAGCAGATGATCAATCCCTGGGACCTACTCCGACGCTGTCGGTAAGTAAGCGATTGTCATGTGCCTGTATAGGCCTAAACATACCTAGCGTGACGACAGTTTCAATATGAAAAAGTCAGCAAGCACTCGTGTGAAACAACTGTTGCATAAACGTGAGTTATGACATTCTAAAATCATCCAACAAACTACGGCACTATACTTCTATCAATTTTTATCAAATTTGAAATCAGAAAAAAATTTTGTGCGCATGATGTCACCAACCAAACAGAAATAAGTACATGAAGTGAACTGCTATGCATACATGCAAGCATTCATGATTAATGCATAAGATTAACATAAGCGTTGAGTTGACTTCTCTAATTTGTGCAGCTATTAAAATTGTCGGCGTATCAGTTAAGAGAATACCTTGATCAATCAGCATCGAAGGCCTTGTCTGTCTCATGAATGCTGAAGCGGCTGGATACTGATTAGCGCCATAATTCAAGACTTTCAGAAGTAATAGGAAATGTGATTTCAAGTGAATTGAAATTGTGTCTAACTATTGCATTCAGAATCCCTCAAAAATTACAAAATTGAAGCAGATTGTCAATATCATAATAGAGTTCATAAACAAATGGGAAGGATCGTGTCAGTCGACATCAACCAATGGCAAGAATAATGAATTTCTGGCAAGACATTGCTAGAAACTGTCCAGTTTGTTTGTCTCAATCAACTGGTAGCAAGTACTGTGAGTTGCTATTCGCGCAGATTTGAAATTTCGCAACACGTGGGTAAGGTTCTTTTGACACGCAATCAAGAAAACTAAAGAAAAAACTGCTGCTGCCGTGTTGAGAGTGCATGTATGGTAAATAATTTCTATGAGACTGAAGTACTTGTGCCAGTCTTTATGTAGTTTTAACTGTTCACACATATATTATGTTAAATTTTATCATCAACAGATTTTGTTCAACATACGATTTCCGCGATGCTGTGTAATATCGAGCACAGAAGAATTTTATTCAGCGTCAATAAGATGATGACAAGCAACCCAACTATGCAATGCGATTCGTTCAATTCAATCGGATAAAGTTCAAGTAAATTTACCGCAATGTATGAAGAGGACGCGCATGCAACTCCTGCAACACTCTTGCCGGCGTCCCTGCTAAACTATAATTATTCCAACATATTACAACCGTTTTACTTTATATAGATGTCCGACATAATATTATTGCAGAGAAAAGTGTGCGAAAATTCACTGCTGTGGTGTCGGAGCATTATTTATGTGTTCCATTATTGGAATAAAATGCCGAATAAAATGCAAAATTGTGAAATCTTGCAATATTTTGAGAATTTATTTGCTGACTGAAATCAAAGCGAAAATGTTAATCCATGCACTAAATTTACTTGAACTGTATTTCATTAACGCATCGCGAATTAATAATATAATGAACCACTAATTCACATAATCAAAATCACGTTACTGTCACAATAGGTCAACAGCTGAGTCATTGGTGGGTATGAAACGGTATGAACCACTTTTCATGCAACAGCTTTTGACGTTTCTTGCAAATTTTAGTTGTATTTTTAGAACATACTACACAACGTCCTTGATTACCTGCTGTGGCAATGAAATGGAATGAAGGATCCAAGCGGACACCGTCCACCAACCTTGCTGTGGCCCACCAAGGCGTTGTCGCGCGGGTTGTTGCTGTAGAAGTGTCATAGTTACTTCTCGAAGAAATTCGAGATGACTTATTGGCACATCTGGATTCAAATGACGATATATATATTATATATGTACGCCAAGAAGCTACAGCACAAATATTGATGACCAGTGACGTGCGGTGAAAAAAAGTACGGGTAGGCAATATTTTTGGATTAATCTGTTAAAGCTACAAAAAAAGTGTAAATTTAACCATGCCAGTTTTCTCGTCAACAGCATCGTTGCTAAATCATTTCAAACGGCATCGTTCTGAATATACTGGTATCTATCCCTCTGAGACCTGGTCTACATGTATCTTGTGGTGTATGTGTCTACATGTAGCTACCTTTGTTTTGTACGAGTACATAGATTTATGTGCAAAAGTACCTACCGGTACCTATAAAACATTGCATCTTTGAGTGAATAGCTATCTATTTCTAAAAATAGTAGAGGCCAAGATTCTATTTTCTCCTGAAGTTGTACACTTGAGCGTAAATAAAAATAATAGCTATAGAGGCTTTAAAAAATTAATTCATATTATACATCATATTTACGAGATGGTCGATGTATGCATACATAACATCATAGGCTGCAATAGCACGTTCACCATATCATATTATTTACAAGTGCTGATACTTTTGCCAACTGTATCACATTTAAAAGTTCTGGAGTTTTAGCTAACATTTCAAAGCAAGAAGTCATTCATGTGTAGGGGCCCACTTCTTCTTCAAAAAACATCAATCCAATGGATATTAAAACACGTCACAATAAAAGAAATAATCACTTAAAGACAAGATCGACTCGTCGATCTTTCTTCACAAATTCGCTGATGACATCTTGAAAGAACTCCTATTTCTCCAGTAATTCTTCAATCGAAGTTTTTCAATAGCAATCACAGCCAAGCTGCTCAACCTTTCTTGTCTAATTCTGTCACGCGATAAGGTTTCGATCCTTTTTAAGGAAGAGAAGGATCTTTCAGTCGAAGCAAATGTGGCTGGAATTGTCATGATAAGTTTGAGCAAACGTGTTAACTCGGGTAACGTTGAAGTCAAATCAAGACGAAAAAGATATCTTGATAATTGAGACACTGTTTTACCATGTAGGCATGTATTGACATACAGTGCAATCAAATCGCTGCGAAGGCGCGGAATGTCAAAATGTCTTCCGTAGGTGGTCTCTAAACATCGCAGATTTTCATTCGGGAAATTCTGTCTGCATGTTTTTGTCGCGATGTTTCTGTAGCGATGTTAAGTCAGGGCAATCACGCCCCTTTTCGATGACTCTCAGTTTTTCTGTAAATGACAAACTACTGAGAGAACGAGTCTTCAACTGATGAACTTCCATTATACGAACTGAATTGTAGTGAGCACGGAGTTGTTAGGAGTTTGCGACGACGGAGTTGTTACGATGGAGTAGGATGAAAACTGTAAGATGGACGATTACGAATATCAGACTCGGACTCGCTTATGGTGCAATTCAATCCGAACTCTAAGGTTAGCGATCGAGAATTTGCTGCGCCAGCAGTGTAAGTGACGTGAACATTATGCTGACGATTTAGCGTGGTTTCCCCTATCAGTCAGCAAATGAAACTCTACAGAAGTTACGCTGTACCTGTACGTGTTCCTAACAGCGTCTGTCAAGGCCAATTCAAGCTGGGTGAGCGATGGAGAATTTGCTGCTCCACTGTGCATTTAGCGTGCATGGTTCGCCCTTTACCTCTCTCACGTACACAATAGACTCCGGCAGCGGAGACCACGGACGCTGTACCTGCTTCTTGCAGGCATGTCTGATCAAGGCGTCGATTTGAAGCGTGTGTGTAAATTGCATGAACGTGCATGAAAACAACATATCCCATGTTGCTTCAATGCGAAGATGACAATATTGTGTAAAAAACACATACATACCTTATAGCCTCGAATGTCCCAATCTTAGTAGATTGACCTGAACGAGCATCTTATAATGTGAATTAAAATAGAAGGAGCAAGTTCTGTTGTAACTATTGTTAAACCAAGATTAGCTAGTACAGCACTGCTGTACTTGCAGCCCCTTACCGCACGTCACTGTTGATGACGTTTATCCACAGATTCCACCATTTCTTACCATTGATCGTAGGCCCGTAAGATCCGAGGAGTCTGTCGTAGAGGTCCACATCGCCCATATACTTATTGTACATTTTTGTGGCATTAGGCTAGCGAATATTTATCCTTTATTTGTCATTTGATGAGTAGCGTGAGCATTGCTGCAGAGGGTTGCATTCAAACACATAAGATGCAACGTCCACAACACAATTGTCGTTCTACACAATAATCACTTTTCCTGTCGACCTAATTTTATAGGCCCCGCGCTCCTTTTTCCTAGATAACTTTTCTTCCTGTAGAGGACACTTTTCAGTCCTATTTCTTCGGATCGTCCCTGTACCTCGAATATTCTCGTCTGCTAGTTTCTGCAATAACACAACAGAAGAAAAGAAATTGTCAAAAAGATAGTGATGTAGCTGCGGGTATTGACACACATCAATGCATTGTCGGACGACTCTTTTACCAAGAGGAGTTGCGGTCGCGCTCGTAGCTCGACCACAATAAATGTCTAAGAAAAAGGGATAGCCATCTGGACCACATAAAGACCACAGCTCATATCCAAAGCGAATTGGTTTCCCGGAAATAAACATCTTGGAAGAATGGTGACCAGAATATGATACCATCCATTCGTCGATGGCTAATTCTTTAGGAAATACTCCAAACTGAATCAACTTCTCGTTCAGGCTTGACATAAGAGTCTGAATCATCGTAACTTTTCCATTAGTGAGATGATTATTATCTGCGAAATGCAAACAGCCTTTGATACCTTTGAAACACATCGAATTCACACAATGAACATACAATTTAGCAACTTCAAGCTACATTCCGTGCTATCACATGCTTGAAATTGGATAATTCGCTGAAGTGAACACTGTTTCATATACAGAATTAACTCCACTTTCCAATGAACGCCTATTTGTTTACGTTGTAATTGTAATTGTATTGTTACGTTGTAATTATTGACTGAAATTGAAGCCCAAAGTAGATGTTCACAGCCGAATAACTTTTTCACTATTCACATTTAGATATTGTGTGCGATTTTATATTCAATCAGAATTATCTGAAGGAAATGTCTAGCGTACTGAGCTTAGTTAAAGCAATGAATGTTAAAGAAATAGCAAACCTAAGTTTTTGACTATGGTCGTCTTGACCATGCGTCGGCCTGTTAAGGGTTAAATATACCTAACCGAAATCTAGGGTTGGAAACGAGATCATTACAAAGGAAAAAGTTCGGAGATAAGAGGAGGGTAGGAATTGGATATTGTAAACATTTAAACAAATTGCATTCAATAATTTCATTTCAATTAACAAATGTCATTAATTAGTAATGAGAATTATGCAAGTAAATTGATTATCATGTAAACGAATTATACATGCAGATCATATACTAATAGAGTAAGCTCCAAATTTGAAAAATCAACTGTTGTCCTCTGATTGAATAAATCGCAAGTTTTTGTTGAACGTATCGTGAACTGTGACTAAATAGGATTTAGATCGGCAATCAATCTCTTAAACTAATCTGGAAAATATATAATCAGTCACAACTTCTTTAACATTACTTTTTTTTGAACAGAACAAGACGCGAGGTAATCTTTGATGTTTTTTCTGTTGGCGATGCAAGATTTAGGCCATTCCATCAGATAACTGCTGATGCAGGATGGAATAGAGAGCTATAAATTTCAAAAAAGTTAAATTATTATCAGTCACTATTATTCAATGAGACGGAGATAGAACCTGAATCAATCATGCTTTATCCCTCTACATCTAATGAGTATGTTTGCAAAGTTGGAGCTCAATCGGCTTGGGTTTCTGGTTCGGGGACCGTAAAGGGCTTCCGAACATGAATGTTTTTTAAATATGCCTTTGTAATCAGTCACTAGTGTTTTATGAGACAGAGATAGAACCTGAATCTGTCATACTTTATCAAGCGCCATTGTCTGAATATGGAGGGACTCACAACATCATCTATCATTAAAATTTCGGGTTTCTTATTGCGCAAAATATGAAAGAGAATGTGCTATAATAGATATACGTTCGTGCACAACTATAATGAATAAAAGAAGCAGGAGCTATAAAAATCTGCACAACATGTCAGTTTGCTCGATGCCAACTCAGCTCAGCTTCTTAATCCGTCTATAATACTTCATGTAATCCCACATGTCTTCATTTGTTCTTGATTTGAAATACAATATATCGAACACTACTCCAGCTACCGATTAAGGGATATAAAGCATAATACTGCAGTCGTCAGTCATCAGCAGGTACTCGTCTAGTTGTGTTTCGACCCTTAACCTGAACACTCAAACCCAGACGAGCGGGGTACCACACATAGTGGCTGACAAATTACTGAATAGGTAATGACATAGAAATCCGATTTTTTGCTTTTGTTTAAATTAGTGGGACTAGAATGGCCATCAGCTGATTTTGATGGCAATTTCAGCTGTTTGGTTAGGCACGGAAATGTGTGAAGGACAAATCAAAGTGATAGATCCTATGAATTTGATGCGTTTTTCATTGAAATTGTCTATTCACAGGTTTTCTAATTACCAGTCTGAAATCAGTTTAAAGGAGTACGCCCATGTGTGCTGATGTCTTTGTAAGAAATAATTTACGAGTCAAAATTAAACTTAAGGTACCGGTACCTGACCTTGAAACCATCTGCGCATGTTAAATAGTCATTCTGAAATTATTCTTCAGTCAGATAATTTGCGAATAATTCATGCCACGTGCGTGTCAGTGCTGCAGTCCTAGATTTATCAGAAGGTAACGCTGCCTGGAATTCCGTGAAACACTTTCAACGAATGAAAAAATCATTATTTCTTTCTGTGCAAGCGTTGTAAAAAAAATGATAGACCGGTGGCATTACGGCGTTATCCCGCCTTAGCCTACGACTACAGCACTGGTGGTGCGTGTGTCGTAGAAGTTGCCTTCATTGCTACTGTAGTGCTGCTAGAAGCATCCCTCTATCATTACACATGTGATTTTATAATTATATATTAGAAGTGCAATTTTTCATAGTTGATCAGCATCATAAATGTTCTATGCTCTTGCATGTTGCTTATAGAATAAAGGTGAGAAATAGCCCTGGTCTTTGATAGGCTGATGTTGATGCATAAATATTTGACCATCCTTGAATGTCGTCCGGTAAGTTTATGTAGACAAATCATGCAAGTGGCACAATAAGTCATCAACAGGCTATTGATCGCATTCAAAGGATTATATAAATGCAGGCATGCACTATTGACATGGCTTTCATTCTTTGATTGTTGATTATTTAGGTGTAATTAAGGATTGCAATCCCGGCACTTTCGGATTATAAAAA
This sequence comes from Prostheceraeus crozeri, assembly GCA_907163375.1. Classification (NCBI taxonomy): domain Eukaryota; kingdom Metazoa; phylum Platyhelminthes; order Polycladida; family Euryleptidae; genus Prostheceraeus; species Prostheceraeus crozeri. The sequence goes on from CAJQUW010011206.1 coordinate 20,876, forward strand.
ACAAGTCGGTGCAGCTCTTAAGTTTACATACCTCAAGTTCACTTTTCGACCTGCTTAATGTTTCAGTCCGAATGGAATTGCAAATATGTAGTGCACCACACACACCGGAGTTTTTCATTTATAGATTCTTCCGAAGTTCTAGCGTGCCAGATGAATGATCAATTACTAGAAATCCTGAAAACAAGTACGCCAGTGCGCCGAAGCCTGCCATCCGGTCGCGGTCCGGCGCACCACTGTATCGATGCCAGTTAGTGTCCGACGCATACAATTGGAACTGCGTAACCTCGAATAACTGCGTAACGTCGAATGGTTCACGCCGCTGAACTGGAATCCATGCAGTGGTGCGTCAGACTACCTGGCGCACTTCTGAGAGACACGTCTGTACTCGGCGCTCTGCCGCGAAAAATGCCAGAAATACTAAAAATTGATCATTTGTCTGGCGCGCCTGGAACCAGTTGAGGCAAGACTAATTTCAGAAGTTTTAGAAATAGATCTTACTTCTGTCGCACTTTATCGTCAACGTTGAGTGTGGCGCGTCTGTCACTGGTTTCAAGAAGCCTAATTTCAGAAATTCCAGAAATAGATGTTGCGTCTTGCGCGTCAACCTCTGTCTAGTGTGCTATGCACTGTTTTCGGCAAGCAGAATTTCAGAAATTCGAGGAATGCATCCTCCATCTCGCGCACTGGAGCGTCAACGTTGAGTCTGTCGTGCCTGGCACTGGTTTTAGCAAGCTAAATATCAGAAGTTCTAGAAATGGATCCTACGTCTGTCGCACTGGCGCGTCAACGTGTAGTTTGTTGCGTCGGTCACTGGTTTCAAGAAGCCTAATTTCAGAAATTCTAGGAATTCCTTTTTACATCTCGAGTCTGGCGCGTTTGTCACTGGTTTCAGCAAGACAAATTTCATAAATTCTAGGAGCAGATCTTATACTAGCGCCTCAATGTGGAGTCTGGCGCTACTGGGACTGGTTTCAAGAAGCCTGCTTTCAGAAGCTCTAGGAGTTGATCTTACGTTTGGCGCGTCAACGTCGAATCTGGCGCGCCGGGCACTATTTTCGGCGGGCCTAATTTCAGAAATGCGCGCCTGGCACTGGCTACAAGAAGCCTAATTTCAGGAAATCTAGGAGTGGATATTTCGTCTGGCGCGTCAACCCCGACTCTGGCAGGCTGTGCGTTGGCTTCGGCAAGCATGATTTCAGACGTTCTATGAACTGAAACTACGTCGAATCTGGCACTCTGGTACGTCAACCAGGGACCTGGTGCACCCAATTCGAATCTGGAGCGCATGATCCTGACTTTATCGAGCTTGTTTTCAGAATTTCTAAAAATGAATCATTATTGTGACACAGGGCACACAAGATCCCGATATAACAACAGTTGGCGTACAAGTTCTTGTAACACATATCATGCTCGATAATCAAGCTGTCATGCAGTTGTGATGAAACTTATTGCTGAAATTTGCTGTTAATGATTGACACCTACATGAGAGTATTTGATGTTGCTCATTTTTACTTTGTGGCCTTATAGGACCATGTTTCTAAGAAGTCTAATAGGGTTCCGTTTATGGCCGAAGTATATTGATTTTTCATTATGATTTGGATAAATAAGTGAATGTGTGAGAATGTTTATTAGGAAGTAATGACTTAGTAGCAGATTAGGCATAACATCAATATCTGGTACTCAAAAGCTACAACAAAATGCGTTGGAGCAAAAAATGAACATGCGAAAATCTAGGTGATTTACAGATGTCAGGATGACAAAACAAAATATTGCAAATTCTCAAGAAGTCTGCTTTTTCACAGGCCTGATTGCTTATGGGCGCTTTTTTTCTTGGTATTTGATTTCTTTCTTCCGCTCATCATTTCGCTGCTGTATGATTAACTTCACTCTGAGCACTTTTCAACTATTCATTTGATAGTCTGACTCCTATCACTTCGCTTTTATCGGAAAAAGCTACTGCAAATTCCGTAAAACTGTATCCAGTAGCATTCAGTTTTATCTTCATCCTTCTCATCTTCAATGAACTTCTTCTCTTTCTCGTCCAATGCCTCATACTTCCTTTTGTAGATTGAACAGATATAATTGTTGCCGCTGTTTTCATTATCTTATATATTTCTCATTGTTAGTCAGCAGTTATTCCCTTTTATCCTAATGATGACAATGATCACCCCAGGAACAAAAATTATGAACCTCAACATCTCCTTACGAAAAGCGAGCATCTTTTTGATAGTAATCATTGCGAAGTTTCAATGGACATAGTCTGCTTGCTTGTTCTGCTGTTACAATATTTTTTATTGTCTACTGGCTCCTGAACTCATGCGATAGTTTTGGTAACTCTTTTTGTGTTGGTATTGATTTGTTGTCATATCGCCGAATGCCTTTCAGAAGGCATCGCTCTAAAAATGGTCAAGACAGATGATCGGAGGTAGTATACTCCACCAGCTCATTTTTTAAAATTGACCCTGAGGATGACAAAATCGTCTCTGACCATAGAAAGTCATCTCCTTGGTCGTAAATGAGACGAGGTAGCGCAGGCGAGCTTTCCGATGAAAGCTATTGTCCTCTTATCTCCACAATCAAATCTGAGACAGGTGGGATATCTTAAGCATTTGTGAGTTCAGAAGAAGTTTCTTTTGATGGTGGCGCCTTTTCATTCGGCGATTCTTTTATGGCGTTTCTTCTTCTATTATCTAAAACAAACTTGAAATCTTCAATCGTACATGAAGAGTTTACTCACAATTGATTTATTCACACACATATATGAGATAAGGTCAGAATTTATCTCACAGATACATGTTTAAAGTACAATTGATTGCTTTTTTTGCATTAAGTGCCTCTATATTTCTATGCTCAAAAGTATATAAAAAACCGTGAACTTTCAAATCAAGTGGACTTGAAGCCAAATCAAAGCATCAGTACCACACAAGTGAATGGCAGATCTGTCACCATAATTTCATGAAAGGGCACTCATCTGAGATATGCTCCATTGTCTAACATTCGCTGAATGGAGACTCATGAAGGCCTCATTTACGCAGTGTCTCACAAGAACTACCCGCGCGGCAGCGTAGACGATTGAGCAGCGTCCATTTGCCACAAGGTAGCTTCGCACGAGGCAGATCCCGGATCGTATCTGCGACGAGGGCCTTGTTAGGAGCGTCCACGGCAAGGCTGCAAGGATCTATAAAGAAGGTTCTGGAAAGGTTCGCCACACTGGCTAATGAAACGGAAGGCGTAGAGTTGGCGGATGCGCGATGTCGCGAAGAAGGGGCAAGTTTCGAACTTATTCAATAGAATTCGATACGCACACAGTTGCTGTTTCTCTTCTGAGGTGAAGTGGAGCAATATTGGTGAGTGCGGGAAGCCAGTCAGTTTTCATTGCTTTGATGGCACCGGATATAGTTTGCATGGCTTCATTTAGTTGGACATCGACTCGTTTGCAATGTGTTTAGTTTTCCAAACAGGACAGCAGTGTTCAGCTGTTTGGTAGCATAATACCAGTCCTGTTTCACGCAGCACATTAGCATCAGTGTCCCAGGTTTAGCCAGCGATGATATTCAGAAGATTACTTCTTGTCTGTATTTTTTAGCTCGGCTTTGTCAGATGTTCATTGTAGGATGACGTTCGATCCAAGGTATGCAGGCTTGGGTTCATGGTATATACACGAAAACTGTCAATGTGCACGTTAAATTGATCGTCTTTTTGACAGTTGTCTAGATAAAACCCGGTAGAAACAGTCTTTCGTGTGACTTGGTTGTAGTCTTCATCGAGTACATAAGTCAACTACATTAGATGTCATCATTTTTTACACAGCTTTGAGTTCTGTTCGTAAAAGTTCGAGCTCGCCGGGTACAACAAATGTCATCGGCATGAACGAATTTTCTGCTCGTTGTCGAAAAGATGCCTGTTATTTACGTGAGGTGTTGAAGAGAGTTACTGCTGAGACTGATCCTTTAGGACGGTCGCTCTTGCAAGAGGTTGACAGTCTATGGGGGTAAGCATCTGCTGCGTTTTAAGAGAATGCTTTTATGCAATGCGCTGTATAAGCCTACTGAGCAAGTATGAGGAAATTTAAGATAAAAACAATCATAACAGTCTGACAGTGAACTCGAAGCGCAATACTTACGTTGAGATTAGTGCTAGTTAAGCAATTATGAATTCTATCTTTTTTTATTAGAAGTGTAACCCACGCGAAAGATAACAATTAATGTAGATTACTAAAACAAGCAGCTGTAGGCATTCAGTAAGTCTTAAAAGAAACACTGGGGGCAATCAAATAATAGTGATCTATCTCACGTTGATAATTTAGAAATCAGGATCTGTAGTTATGCCAATAGCTGAACAATATTAATTACTGACAGCCGTTAATTGCTTGACGATGTAAACCGTCTGATTGATGTGTAGCCACACTCCAATGAAGTTGGTTTTGTAATAAATCTCGTAAAATTTACTCATTGATAAATTTAGGTCCAGGTTCTACATGAGGGCGGGTGATACTCAAGAAAAAGCGATATACACTGATATTGATCATCCTATTTATCATCTCATCTCTCTCTCAATAACTCATACCAACCCACGCCAACTTAACTATGTGACCTGATTGACATTGTGATTTTCATTTTGCAAAAAATATATATATATATATGTATATATATTCTCTTCTCTTCTCTCTTCTCATCTGTTGAAGTCCAAGCTCTCCATAATACGTCCAGCTCTTCGGAAGAGAAATTTTGTGATACTTGTTTCAACGTTCACTATATTTCAGCATTTAATTTGATTATGTGTCTGCTATCTCTTCCTTCACTTTCATTTGTTAAGTTTTGTAATTTCCTATAACTTCAAAATATATTGTGTCGCCCCACAATAATAAGTATCGGGATTCTTTGTCTCAAATGTACGATTATTATTGAAATGCTTAGCATTTGAGATCACAAAGATGATAAATACACAGTACATCATCTTTCATTTGCGAATTGTGCTATTCAGTTTCGGTGTCGTGTATCGCGTTTCAAGAAAATGTTGTTTCAAAATTTTCACATCTGGTAGGTAGAATAATTTTACTGCTTTCATGTTATGTATTGATCAATATCAATTGCCAAATCTACATGCCTAGCTACAAAAGTCCCTTGCATGTCTAATTGCACTGAAGCCAAAACCAAGACGAAGCCTTTACCAACATATCATTGAGCAGCTTTGGAGAAACTTGATCTCAGACAAATGTTTATCCTCAAATATAGAAGCTAACTCCTAAAGACGAGACAATCACATCACACTGTTGCTATGAATTTTAACTGAATTTTATATTGGTCCTTATCTCAATGACTAGAATGTTGGTACTGAAACGCATATTCGCGCATAGTTGTGATTTTCAGAATGTGATCGCGAATGTACTAAAAATGAGGGTGGGCGCGTAAATTCCGGAAACGGTCATTTGCTCAACTTTATTGATCCCGTTGATTATGTGTTCATGTAGATGATTTAAAAAACATAAGATTATGATGATAAAATGCGCAATTGAATAGTGACTGTCTACATTTTACAGATAGTGACCTCAGTCTACTCAACCGTGGAGTCGGGAGCGTTCTCTGTGACTGTACCACAGTGGTGCCAAAAAGTTGAAACCATTTGATAGCCATTTGCAGACCGAAGATGGAGTTAATGAACTCAATTTTTAGGCTACCAAGTGGACATCTCAAGCAGCATGCATCACTGTCGAAAAAGGGACAGAGAGAGACGGTAACTGGAAGCAATGTTCATTGATTCTTTAAGAAGTTGTTCGACATACAAGTGCTAGTAAGCTTACCTCTCATTTTGACATCTTACTGCTTGTATCTGATTATGTTTATCTTTATCCGAAGGGCGAAGTTCACAGCATGACCAACTTCGCCAACCGGGATTGTTCCACTAACAAAACCGGCGAAGTATGTGGGATCTTCTTGTATCCTTTCATGTTGCTTTTCTTTTCATCTTGAAAGTTTATTTTTGAATCAGCAGATGTCTAAGGAGAATTCAAACGTTAATTGATTGCTGTCACTAAACATCTTTGTCGCAGATTTGGAAAGGTGTCTTTTTTTACTTCTTCGCTTACATGTACATATGTCTCATGCCCATACAAGCAACTTATAGTTCAAGTGCAATTGCTATTAATAATATATCCGTGAAATACACGTACATGCATTAGCGGTTGGATTACGTCAAAATGAAGGCCACTTGGTTTACGTTTGGGGTGTCTGAGACGTTGTGTCAGACACTCCATATTGAAATAGCTTGAAACATCATAAAAATATAGTTTTGATTTCTTTTTATATGATGTGTGGGATATAAGAAGACATTATCAAACCACTCTTGAAATCAACTGTTAACCTGTCCTACAGAATTCGAATCTACTTTCGCGCGTTCCTTGAATAGAGCGAAATTTCATATTTCGACCACATACAGCAGTTGGCACCACCGAACAGTCAGCCAGGCGTCAGCAAATTCACGAATTATTGGAAGTCATGTGTGAACTAGGTCTGCGATCGGACAAAGAAAATTACCATTCCTATAGAAGTTGAATCAAGCCGATATTAGCGATTGTTTGTACCATCCATGAGGCCTACAATTGAAAAATTGCTGAAATATGGCGATATTTAATGTTAGCTCACTAAAGCAGCTGCCCAGAAATCATGGGGTTTCGTGACAATTTCCGTCTGACATGGTGAAATGTCGCATAGCGTTCATTAGTACACAACATTTTTTTAAATAATATCCGTGTGTAAAAAACTACAAATATTTTTTTGCTAATATAGTTTTCTCCATAGTAGTTTTCTCTGAAGTAGTCTCTCCAAAAAAGACTGACAGCATTTATACCTATGCAAGAAGACGCGTGAATTCATGAAATGCTGATACTCAAAATGTCGAAAGAAATGAATTTTGCTATCATACGGGGATACGTAGGTATGGCTATAGGTTATGATTTTGTACCTATGATTTATTCACTTGTACAACATACTACTACACCTTATCATCTTAGCTACAATTCCCAACCTACCAGATGCCTAACGAGGCCTTCTTGATTTGCATTTTTGCAAGTATCCCAGGAAACCAGTCGTCATCCATACGACACGAAAAGTACGTGGGGACAGTGATTACGTTTGTTCGAAATTATGGTGTCCAAAATGTTTCCGTTTTTTAAAATAGGAATATGCGTTGACGTAAACGTGCCGATCGGGTGATCTTATAGTGTTGCGCTGGTGGGTGGATAAGTAATCTTTTGTAATATGATCAAACCCGGTTGGACAAGAGCAAACTACATGTAGTATTGTCAGAGATAGCATACTATCTCCCTAAAAGTACAGGGAGAGGAGAAATGATCTCCAGATGCAATACACTGACGACATGCGATTAATTTACTCTCCAAAACATGACAAGAAGATCTAGCACCCTATTTTTCAGATATTATAAATGTAGAAATCTGTACAAAACTTTATCTCAACTATGCGCAAGGATCGGAAAATTTAATAAAAAATTTGTTATGTCAGTCAGCTTTTAATTGTTCAATTGCGAGATGATTCTCTAAATTAGCTTATATGACTGTTGAGAATTTTACTGATCAATGCGTATACCCTCAAAATGGCAAAATATACTTTGAGAAGTCATTATTTCGGATTTTTCCATCTGTTTAATTCACACTCCACATTAAAATACACGAGCTTTCGATGGCTCTCGGCACACCTCAATCATGTGATTTATTAAGGATCACATGATTAAGGTGTGCCGAGAGCCATCGAAAGCTCGTGTATTTTACTGTGGAGTGTAAATTAAACAGATGGAAAAATCCGAAATGATAACTTCTTAATCATTGAACCCATCTGGAAAAATATTCAGCATATTAAAAATATACTTTGCTGCGACTAAGCAACTGCTTTACATATAACCTCCGAATTCGTTTACACAATTTGCAATAGCAGAATTATTCTTCTCCACTACACATGGAAACAGAGAAAATAACGGAAATCCCATAGGAAACCTACCGACAAATCTTCTTGCGGTAAAACGTAGTTTGTTACACTTAACTACAACTCGATTTTCCACAATATTTGATGTCCTTTTTCTCTCATCAATACAAGAATGATAAGAAAATCTGTTGTCGCCTCCTCGTACCGGCTGATAGTTTCCGGACAGAAACATGACATTCTATGCAGATCATCCTTTACTTTTTGAAGAGATCTGATCATGACCGGCGCTGTGGCCTTATGTTAGTGTTGACTCTGCGTCCGAGAGACTTTTGGTCAAACCTTGGTCGGGTCAAACCTAAGACTTTTAAAATAGGTACACTTTGCATTGTTTCTAAACACTCAGCACAAAAGGAATGAGAGTGGGATACATAACACCTCGGCCACATGGAAGAAAGTCTCCATGCCTAATGTGCTTCCGAAGATAAACAAGGTTTATTTATTTATTTTTTTCATGTAAAAGGCTTAACTTCCTGTTGAGTTTTCAGTCAGGTGACTTCAGACTATCAGCAGGTATGAAATGGAGATTCGAATCATTTGATGCGTGATCTCTGTGAAGTAAGCAAGATAATAAGATGATTTAGTGAATGAAATAGTCGGGTATAGAGCTGTTTTTCAAAAATTATTTTTTAGGTCTAGAGGATACTAACAAATCTCTCATCCTTAGAATTTTGAAATATATATTTTTTTCCATTCGAAGTGGTTGGAATCGATTTGGTGAAGAATTTTTTGTTCATTCCAAATGTGAGTGTAGTCTTGAATCTGAAAATCTTTCAAAATGCTCTGCCATGTCTGCTGCTAACTTTGACTTGATACTGCAAATTCAACAGTTGCAGACACCGTCATATAAATCAGGCAATGGCTTATTGGCTTTTACACTTGGTACAGAAGAGACTATGGGCCCATCACCCAATGACAAAAACATGGATGAAACTGCCAAGCTAAGTCAAACATAAGTCTCGGGCTAAAGCCCTCGGGATTCATCAAATAATTTCCCTCTCTATGTCCCACAGAATCACATATCCATATTCTATCCATTATAAAATACACCTAGCCATGTCTATCATAGCCCTCAGTTGTTACGATTTCTATGTCCTCCAGAGAATTTATTGATAGCAAAAGGATTGATGACATGAAATTTCTAGTCGCCATAGACAAGAAACGTCAATGATAACCGATAACATGTAGAGACGTTTGACAGTTCTCCATTCCCGCGGGCTTTGATGTAAATACAATGAGAATAGTCACCCATCTGAATCGGACGTAAATCATGAAATCTTAAAAGCCGAAGTGCCCTGAGATCATTCTCACTAAAGCTAGATGGGTACAATTTCTATATTTTAGATCCGTCTTAACGAATTTCGGATATCTTAAAAGTTGAAATTGTTGATGAATTCCCTATCTGAAATTCAACTGGAGAATTCTTCTGGAGAAACCAACTGTTTGGGAATTATTTAAGTTGCGTGCACATCACCCGATAGTGAAACGTGATAGATTTTTGTTTAGCGAAATGTACGGCTTTTGTGATATCTTCCATTTCAAATGAGCAGCTGTTTATTTTTCTCTTCACACCAGTCATTGTTTTATTGACCGCCATTGACTCAATTTTTTTCTCCGTTTGATAATGGCATTGAAGTGCATTTTAGCCCACTACTTGCGAAGAATTGAATTAAAATGCATTGCTGATGAATACGTGTTTCAGGGAACTGGAAATAAAGACTTAATGCAAGCTTACGGAATATACTCAGTAGTTTGAAATTAACGCACTCAATATTTGGGGTAACAGGCCACAAATGTGCTGCCCATTTTACTTAGCAAGAAATTCTACTTACCTACAAGTAGCCTGTCTATGCGGCTGAAGTCGTCTAAGCCTGAAAATACTGTTGAACCAGTTGAAATGTGAGAATAGACTTATCATATTGATGCCAATTTCCTGTGATATCAGGGGTGTCAAAAAGCTTCGATGTGATGATCGCAGACTTACTATGAGTTTCTACAGGAAACAGCTGAAGCAGATTCCTTTCTTAATCCAGATGACTTACTTGAGTGCAGCTCCACATCATATAGAAGTTTCCGATGATGATTGAGACCGCTTCAGAATGTAGTCGTTTGTCTATTGCTGCTTCATTTCTCTCTTCACACCAGTCATCGTTTTATTGAACGACGTAAACTTCATTTTTCTCTCCGTTCGATAATAGTATTGAAGTGCATTTGAGTCCATTAACTACGAAGAATTGAATTGTAATGCATTACTGATGAAGACTGTTGAACTGGTATACGCAATCACGGTGTCTTACTCCTTTCGTATGACAGCCTTCTACGATTCGACACGTAGTGTTTCCATGATACTGAATGTTTGATTTTTTGACATTGGTTATTTGTTTAAGACAAGAAAGGAAATCAAATATGTCATAATTATCGACTTTTCTTTGTAGTTACATTGATCGCTCGTTGCTTGGCATTATAATTTGGGGTACCTGCAAGGCTCCATCTTTTTCATCTATGTTTTCCTGCACGAGAGGTCGCGACTGCTTTGATTGATGTAGTCTCCCCTCTTGATGCTTGGACTGATGATAGGTGTTGCAGCGAAATCTTCCCGTGGTGAGTTAACATGAATTGCATGTGTCAATCAACGGTGCCATCGAGCTATGCCGGTTTAGATCAAGAAAACTACATGCTCGAACGTGTATTATGACGTATAAATTTTCGGACGAAGCATTTTTCAAGTACAGATTTAATGGCAGGCTAAGAAAGCGACACTAAATCGAAACTGTTGAAGCGATTCATTTTCGTCAAACCAGCAACATTCTTATGAATGGTTGTTGTGGACGTCAATTGGATGTCAAGATGATCATTTTTGCTTGTCTTTTTGCAAGATCCTCTTTTTGTGACCTTTCTTGAACGATTTTATTTTATCTTATTTTACTTCCTTGTAAAGTCTTTTGAGCGTTGATAAGTTTTTAATTAGTTTCATTGACAGCTAGCTCTATTATTATCTTAAGCTGTCTATTTACTTGTCTGCTAGCGCTGTCAATCTGAATAACACTCCTCGGCGGAAAGATTTAGTGTCGGTTTTCGAGCGTGCCATCAGATCTGTACTTGAAAAGGCTTCGGCCGAAAATTTATACTTCATAATACACGTTCGAGCTCACCAAAACCGTTTTCTTGATCTATAATTGCATATGTCCTTATAATTGCTTGTCAACTAACATTTCCAATTATTTTGAATTCTGAAGACTTCATGCTACATTTGCAGGTTTTGATTATCAGTGCTCGTGTGCCCATACACTAGAGATCGCGGCTGAATTTTTTTGACGGTCTCCGTTCTCCCCTACGAAGAATGGATAATGGACGCAAAACGAAAAAGTAAGTAAGTCTCATCTCTCGGTGTATGGACTGATGGTAGAATTCATCAGTGCCCGCGGTCATGGAAAATCTGGATAAGTCATGGAAACATCAAAATTTGAAAACGTCATGGAATAGTTGCGGAAATTATAATTTCTGGAAAGTCTTGGAAAAGTCATGGAAAAGTGTGATTCTCAAATATTGTTGCATGAATGAGTTTTGTTTCCATTTTTATGAGCTGCCAATGGGTAGGACTAGCAGACCTGCGATTTCTTCAGATTTCAACGCAAATCTGGTAGAGCCCGAATGCAATGCAGCTTCTAACGTAAATTTCTAGATTTTGCACAACATGAGATCACCCTTAAGCAGCCTTTTATTCGATAGAGCGACGGGTATAATAATCAACATCACAAGGCACCCCATGTACATGAAGATATAGCAGTCAGATCTACGTACGCGTAGTAAATTAACAAATGTTGCTATACATAGAATTGCAACAGTGTAATATTTAAGGATGCGCGATGATTGCCTAGGATTAGCCTAGTAGTTTAAACCGTCACCGCCTGCAAAACCCACAGGTCAAGTCCAATATGTCTACAGAGCGCTAGAGATTCGAATTATTTTTTTTCAAGTTAGCATTTTTTTGGTATAAATTTTCATAATTAAGACTGATTAGATAAATGAATAAGTCAGGCTGTTGAAGCACTTGCTTTACCTAAAATTTCTCCCGAAAAGCAGCTTAAACAGGAAATAGAAAGCGATCGCAGCATTAAGGTCTGGAACTACACTAGTAAGACGATGAAATTTATGAAACCATGGATTTTGGTTGTTAACCGGTCAACTATTTCAAGCCGATTAAACGAAAGTTTAAACCGTGCCAATGACTGCGGCATGATCATCACAGAGAAGACTACTGAAAGGGTAGATGACTTCCTTGAAGAGATCCTACTTGCCGACAGGAAGCAGCCTGTCTATGCGTTTGAAGTCGTCTAAGCCTGAATACACGGTTGAGTCAGTTAAAATATGAGGATGGACTTATCACATTGAAACAAATTTCCTGTGATATCAGGACTGCATCAGTTCATCAGTTCTGTCAGCGCTTCGATTTGATCATTGCAGACTAGTTCAGTGTTTCTACAGGAAACAGGTTTCTTTATTTATCCATATGACTTACATGAGTGAAGCTCCATGTCAGATAGAAGCTTTCGATGGTGATTGATGCCGCTTTCGGTTGCGGTCGTTTGTCTTTTGCTGTTCCCTTTCCTCGTCGCACCAGTCATTGTTTTATTGACCGCCGTTGACTCCGCTCTTCTCTCTATCTGATAATAGTATTGAAGTGCATTTGAGCCCACGAGCTGCAAAGAGAAGAAAAAACTTGTAAATGCAATCTCAGTGTTTTACTTCTTTCGGTCAGGAGTCTTCTATGATTCGACACCTGGTGTTTTTATGGCACTGAATGTTTGAGTTTTTTAAATTTGCTTTTCGGTTAAGATATGGACGGAAATGAAGTATGTCGCAATGTACCGAGGTGTTTTTCCGTTGTAGCTATATTGTTTGCTCGTTGACTGGCATTTCAATCCGAGGTTCCTGCAAGGCTCCATGTTTTTTTCATCTGTTTTCCTGCACGAGAGGTCGCGACTGCTTTGATTGATGAAGTTTCTCCTCTTGATGCTTGGACTGATGATAGATGTCGCAGCGAAACCTTCCCGTGGTGAGTTAACATGAATCCGTGTGTCCTTATAATTACTTGATAACTAACTTTTCTATTTTCAGAGAGTGTATTTGCCTTGCTTTATATGATTCTGTTCTGTAGTGTTGCTGCTCAATGCATCACTGTATGTCGTAACATCATAATAATGATGGATATCTGAAAACTTTATGCTACATTTTCAGGTTTTGATCATTTGTGCGCAACTGCTCAAGCACTAGAGTTCCCGGCTGATTTTTTTGACAAAGTCTCCTCTCTGGTCCACAGTGAGTTAATAGATTTTGCTATGCACAGAAGTCCGAACCGCACCGTATGCAAATCTCGCCAAAGTTTCCCCCAATATGTCTACAGAGCGTTAGAGATTCGAAACATTTTTTCTGGTTTTCATTCATTTTCATTATTAAGACTGATTGGGTTTGTACCTTAAAATCAAAACCTCAGTTGCTTTCATAGGGCCTGGCTTGTTCTCTGGGTATATGCAACAAGTAAATGATGCCCTGACCATCTGTTGTATATGAATGCCACACTGCTAGCAGTTAATTCAATTCTACGAGATAACGATAAAGATAAGAAGACGTCTTGGGTGTTACTATTATCGGGTTCCGTGGTTTATTCCACTTCATCACACACAACTAAGGAATCATTGCTAATTATTGGCATAGAAAATTATTTTTCGACTTTCGGGCAGGCCACCGTTCAGAATTGAATTTTTCCTGTCTAGGAGTGATGAAGATTTAGAACTCAAGCATGGTTCACATATGCTACTATAAGTAGTAGGTATGGGAATATTTTGGCGATTATCAAGTATTACGCAAGGCAAATTTATTTGTGAATGAAAATAACCAATTTGACTGAACAGACGTTAGTAAATGCATCTTTGTTCTCAAATCAAAAATTTTATGAATTAATGGATATAACAGCTTTTATCTCATTCTCGGAATAGGCCTGTAATCACAGATATTGAGTAACTATGTCAGTTTATGATAACCTTCGAATATTCGTCAGTTCAAGTGAAAATATGTCTTTATGATGTTGCCTATGTTGATGATCATAACGTAGAATAATAGACTACGTCGTAAAATTAGTAATAAGAAAGACAGGCATTATATACATGTACATCTTAACAGCACAGGCAATTAAGTACGGCATCAACTCGGGAATAGAGGAGAATACATGTAGACCTACTATGTATGAATATAATTGATATGGAACGGTTTGGAACTTGGAAATGAAGCGTCAGGCTGTTATAGGGGTATATAAACCCGTGACAACAATTCTTGGACAAAAGCATGAAAAGTAGATAAAAAATACCAACCTATAACTCTGAATCCACATCATCACACAGCAATTCCTCTGATGCAGGTTTACCTCTTATACGCCATCGATACATATCCTCTTGATAAAGACCACAAAACATCGTAACGAGGGCCGTCGCTGCAACATCCGATTTCACCATAAGCTGTGGACGCCATACTCTGTCTACATTCATAGCTGATAGTTATAATGGCTGCTGAAGCCTGATAAGAACGCAGATGATATAATCATTGAAAAAGAAGACTCAAATTCATCATGCTGGCACGAATAACAACAATGGAAGAAGAGCAAGGAAAATCAAAGCAACATCGACGGTAATAGGATGGACCGACAACATCAAGCAGTGGGTACAGGGAAGAATGATGGAGGCAGAAAGGAGTAGGCCTACACCAACGGTCGGTGATGAGCAAACGACACTTAATCTGTCATTAAAACGATAGTAGTCGAACTTATCAGCACAATGACCAAGATTAACCAGCTTAAACCCAAATTTGCTGATGGCAGTTCCTGGGATGCCAAATTATAACCAAAATTTATCGGGGAAAATGTAGTTGAGGAATAACGGCGTATACTGAGGGTCACGCGATTCTTATGTCAGCTACACAGTCAGAGCAACTCCTGCTTCTCGACTAAGGACAGAATAACTAAGCATAATGCATCTTGCTAAGCATAATCCCAAACTTGCATATTATTGAAAGCCATCCGAAAGGCAATGAGTTATATAGTCTTGAAGATGCACAATGCTAAGTGACTGTACCTTTGAACTGTCTTTTGATTAAATGACTGATAGCTGTGTTTATCAATCATCCATGAATGCTAGCTGTGCTAAACACATATGTAGGCCTGCATGTTGAACACCTACTCCAAGTCAATAATTATGTCAACTTGATACTGCATCTAAACAACTAGTTACAAAATATTGTGTTATTTGGAGTGGACAAGGGAATACCGACCTCCTACCCACTTTCATACTGAATACAGAAATCGTGAATTTGAAATGAATTTGCAACATATTTTGTGCGGCGGACTATTTCAAAATGAGCATTTCTATCGGACTACTGTCGGTCCCGGGAAATCACAAATAATATTTGGATCAAAGTGAAGAGAAATGTAGAGCATTGTGTTGTGTACAATCGTGCACGGTGATAACTTTGTTTTAGGTTCCTATACATTTAATGAAGCGGATTCTTCCGTATTGTAAGAGGCTTTTCACGGAATTGACTTACATAAGCTTTGTTTATCATGTACTAAATTCCTTTTCACCGCTGCAGGATTGCTAGTTTCAATTAATCGACGAAGGAAAAAGTGATTGTAGTTTCATATAGAAGACTCTAAATACAACATAAATTTTAATAAACAGTAACACTTGTTGTTATGAATTTCATTAATTGCCGTAGTGAATACGTCTCCGAGTTTTTTTTTATTTTTTATGAGTATTGCATACTCATAGGCTGTCCATGCTTTTCAAATGCTCAACTTGTTTATTAAGCATGTTTTCACAACACTGTCGAATTGGGGAATTCTACCCGAGTAAAAAAATTATGTTTTGCTTGCTAAGCGTCATGGTACGCGCGCGGTAAACTTAGTAGGCGACATAATAACACGCAAAACCACGATATGCCTACTAGGCACATATCAAGCACCTACTAAATTGACTAAGCAAAGCATGATTACCATATGACTAGTAGGTCCATATCAAGCGCCTACTAAATTGGTTAGGCAAAGTTTGCTAGGGCATGATTACCATATGCCTACGGAACTCAACGAACTCCTCGATCCTCTCTCACTAATGAATATTTGGAGATTGTAATTCGTTAGTGATATTTATTCGACAAAGTTTGATCAGATCTTGAAAAACTGCAGATAAAACTCTTATAACTATAAGAGAGGTGCCGACATGATAAACTTTTAATCACTCTTGACTTTTTGTACAAACATCGTTCAGTAGCCCATTAATTTCTTATGGCATCGAATTAAAAATTATGGCATCCAAATAACAAGCTTCAGGATTTTCGCTCCGGTAGCTTGCCGCGGAGTAAGCTTTAGGGAGGTATTCATTTGAGTGCGCTTGATCAATCTTTGTTTCACGCTGCTACGTCAGGACAATTGACACTTCTTCTCTGTTCTTCTTCTCAACCATGAGCCAACATGAACATCAATTTCGAGGGAAAATAGAAATCCTTTCACTTGAATAACATTATCAGCATAATTTTATCTTAAATAAACTCCAACATTTGAAGCAATGCAACTGATTGGCCTCATCTTCGGGATGGACTGAGAGTTTCAGGAGCTTATCTTCTTTATAAACCATTGACCAAATCAGATCAGAAATAACTTTTTAGCATGACAAAATTGAGTTTGATGCGATGAAAAAATCAGTTTCAAAGCGTCGAACCACGTATGTTCTCTTTCTCCTGTGATTAAGCATCACCGGGATGGAACAGGCCGCAGGCACGGACTTCCGATTAATTTTAATGGGCCTAGTATGTTGACCATTAACTATGCATTCCCACTAGAGGAAATCGTTTAGTCAATCAAATCAGCATTATAGGAGCATGTATAGTTAATGCCACATATTTAAAGACCTACCAAGACGTGCTCTATCTGACATTAATGTTGCGAACTGATTCTTAAATAGTAAAAAAATACTAACTTTTGCATGTAATTACACATAGCATATCTCAAATAAAATTGTCAAAATCCTGTATTCTAGCCCACATGAATTTTTATAGCAGCAAATAAAAAATCAAGCTCCACCATTCTGCTAAGGTCCACATTGTTTCTACACTGTAAATCGCTCAATACCAATCACATACGAAGGGTGCATACAAAGATATTTTTTTGGTATATTTCTGTATGATCTTGGTATATATTTGTATGCTTTTCGCATGTTATTTCAAGTGTGGTATGCTTTACATACTAAAGCCATACCAGCACAATGTTAAAAGAAAGCATGAATCATGTCCAAAGTATGTTGATTTAAGGCCTTTTGTCAATAAAGATCACACTAATGCTACTACTGCTTTGTAAGTAGTGAGATAATGACATTTTATAGTCAAACTAACAATACTGAATTCGATTTTAATACATGTAAGTCCGAGGCATTCCATAAATAATCAATAAGTATTTGACCATCAACAATTATGCATTATGTAATTTTGGAACTAAGCGTATTATCAATCCAAAATAAAAACACATTATAATTCACGAACGCAAAAATAGTTATGTTTGAGATATACAAGTCAACATGGTTGCTGAAAAGTCATTGTTTTATTGAAATGATGATTATCAATTTAGTTCAAGGAAATGAGCTAATTATTGTCTTGAGAATGCTATAAGGCAAGTTGCAAAGATGACATGCGGCTTTAATTTCACAATAAATCTAATCTAGTTAAATACCACACTTTCACGAAGAAATATTCACGACTGGTATTACTGGAAAAAAGTTATTTGTAAGTAGTATGTAGTATAACATATTTTTTGCCATATGACATAAAGACATTCATACGAAAGACATACAAAACACATACCAATTTGCATCGGGTCTCGTATATAAAACATACCAAGAATTCGTATTTCAACGTAAAACAGCCAATCACAGTTAGCATAGTTCGTATCGTTTACATACCAATCATATACGAAAGTAAATGACCATTCGTATGAAAAACATACCAGATTTCTTTATATATACCAGAATCTCGTATCAAATGTTGGTTTCAAATTGTATGTAAACTTGGTATGTGTTTGTATGTAATTTTCGTATCCAGCGATTTACAATGTATCGACTTTTAAAAGCGCGGGACGCCGAAGGGCGTCAAATTCCGCATGATTTTAGCGCCAGTAGAAATCGACCTCAAAAGAAAGGGGATCTTGATTTTTTTCCGTGCTGCTATAATGACTATGATATCCTGCCGTTTGGTCAACTGTGTGAATTTTGTAAGAATTATGTATTCCTTAGCCTATCTATCAAATGATTATTTCATATCTCGATTAACTGGAAATAATCTCGAGGAATCAAAATGAATGATTGGATTTCAATGCAAACGTCATGTACGAGTAATGATAGTAGTGCCTACTGACTGTGCTCTTGACAGTCGATGGTAGAGCAGTGTCTGAAGTTAGTGGCATGCTATCAATTTTGATTGACATCGTACGTTGTCAACCCCTGCTGGCTTTGATTACTCCGGCCGGTTTCAGCCCTGACTCATTTATATTATTTGTATTGTATTATGTATGTATTATTGTATTTAACTAACTTGTAAAATGCTTTAAAAGTAGGTTTCGTTATAGATCGCAGATTTCCTTTGCTAAGACTGGCCACTTTGGTAATGTTTTCCACGGTTTTTATGCAAGTATTTGATCATTACGAAATCTTGCTCCGGTGCAGAGTTGTGGGTTCATTTTCTGTGCATGGTTTATATTTCTTAAAACTAAATTTATCACTGTTCTAAACTTGCGGAAAAGCCCTAAGCATATAGTATGTTTCAATGAAAACAGTATATTTCGGAAATCGTAAAAACAACCACAGGTTAAAATTTTGTTTAAGCATCGTTTTTGATAACAAATGTGCACATTCAGCATCTGCTTTTGGTTTCATCTTTTGTTAAAAAAAAGAAGTTGCAGAGGCCTGCTCCTCACAGCAGGCCTTTTATCATTTCAATGATTCTGATTTCTGTAGTAGCCTACTACAGAATTAGCTGATCACAAAGCTAATCGTATCCATTATGTGGCCCGCTACTGGAGCCGTTTTTAGCACCTATGAGCTGGATGATTCGCATGCAACATGCAAAACTTGCAAGTCATGGCATACATGTACATTTGAAAAATATCTCTTCTTTGTCCATGACTCGGTCTCCTACGAAATTTGTTTCATGACTAGCTAGCAGTTAGTTTCTCTACTTAAAGCACATGTACATGTATGATCTCTGCCAGAACTGCATGTGCATATATTAGTTTTGCTGTTTCCAATTCATACAAGCAGTGGCAGTAGCAGCGCTCGCATCACCTTAGCCTCCAGACAAAAAAAGTGCGAACTGAAGTATAGGGCAAACAGATGTCTCCAAATGTGCACCTATAGCACAATGCAACTAATATTTAAGACTCACAGTTTACGAGCAATCATAAAGGTCAATCGTTCAACAAACACACTTTGTCATGTCTTTGTGATGCAATCTTAACGTAAGTGATGCAATTGTCATTCATATCTTCACATCCACTCCACTTTGTGTTGCGTTTTTATTAATTCACATGTTTTCCTGACTACAAGTTTTCAACTGCACAAACCAAGAAAAGCAACTGCACATTTGAATTTAAAACTGCAGAAATTGTATCCAGTTGCACGTTAAAAAACCCTATAGCTAAACAACAGTGCATGAGAGTGACCATGATCTACCATGGACGTTACTTAGAGAACGATCTGCCGCGATGATTGGTGTGGTACATTCGAATATACCGTACAACAACATTTTCTATTTCCTAAAACTGAGGATTCGCGTTGTTGTATTTCACTTGGAGAACGCATTAAGTGAATTACATGTGCTTGTATGTCGGCCATCCTTATTAGGTACTAGTCTCAAAAGGGTATTTCGGTCTATCTTTCAGTATTTGTACAAATCTCATGGTTCCTATTTCATCAAAGTATAGAGCCCTAATGATTGTTAAGGTGGAAATTGCTTTGAAACCTTTGCATATATCAATTTAGGAGATAATAAGAGACAAAAGGTCTGATCAACTCAAAACATGAATTTAATGCTGAAATCACATTTTTTAACTTCATTTAAGTTAGACAAAAAATATATCATGCGAACAGCGATAACTAAAAATACAATCCCAAGTTGCATCAGCAAAGAAAAATGCCTAATATATTCATTTTGCTTTCTATCTTTGACTAAGGATGATTTAAATAAACTAGAGCTATAATTGGAAATTTGCAGCTCTAATCATCGTATCATGGTATTATACTGAGTGAGTGACAACTGATTTGTCAATAAAAGAAGATTAACGCCCTTGATTCCCCGACCGCTTCCTATGGTAGGTTCTAATCATTGTATTTGACGCACGTGCTGAAGTGACAGCAAGCAAGGTTGGACCTACGGTTTTGGGTCGACCTTGGGTAAGTGATACAATACTTGGGTTTTCTATTAATGCTGAATACAGATCAAGCTACAAAAAATTAATATTTTGATTTAAATCTTAGGAGAGGTACATGATAAGAACATAAAGTTCTGATATTTTATCAAATTTCCACTGAATTCACAGAATATTTCAAAAGTGAAATACTTGTGATTGTTATCTATTTCATTCTGGGCTTGACAATACCGCGCATTGAAAGTTCATACATATTGTATCTAGGCCTACTGTAAGTTTACATGTCTATTGCTGCATTTGGGCATATTGAATTTTTATATATTCCGCATATTTCACATCTTTGTAGTTATCTTCTCACCCTTAACTTTCTGCAATAGCCGACATTTATCCAAAAATTAAAATCATTCCGATTTCGCATTCTAAATATGTTTAACCATTCACTTACTGCGCAGCTATAATATTTATTAGGCTTGTTTATATTTCTGAATGATAAAATGAAAAACAATTGCCTTGCTATGAGCAATGTGTAGCTCAATCATAACTAAATCAAAGATCTTGAAATATAAAATTCATTCTTCTTTTTTGACGATTTATTTACTGACCATGGCCACGTCGCATCTCTGTCGTGGTTAACATGCGAATTGATTAAAATAATAAAACCATTTTGGGACGGACTACGCGAATAACCTGTATTCAACCTGTAGGAAAACCTGTATTCAATTTCATGCAGCAGTTGTGATTATTGTTTTAGAGTATGCATAGAAATTGGAGTTAACATTCATTGAAAAGAGAATTAAGCATGCATGACCTTTGTGTTCATAGATATCTGTAAAATGTCAAAGTAGACGTAAATTGAACAATCCTTCCTTTTGTACACAAAGTGATGGGTTTAAGAATTTTATACAAACACTTTCTAGAACAGGTAATTCATAATTGTGGAAGGACTTTTTCAAAATACTAGCATTAAATAAAGAAATTCGAGACTGAGCATACTGCTGGAAAACTTGATCTTTAGAAGGGCAAGAGAGTAAGTGTATGGTTACAGAAGAATTAGGAGGTTTTTGTGATCTTGGCCTCTCGCCTCTTGGAGTCCATTTTGGGATGTGTTCTGACATTCGAGTCTGAAGGTGCCTCTCCGTTCTGCCGACGTGGCCATGGTCAGTAAATAAATCGTCAAAAAAGAAGAATGAATTTTATATTTCAAGTTATATACAAATGGGCGCCAGAAAAACGAATAAATCAAAGATCTTCAATTAGTCAGTATATCAGTGTAGGTTAAATTAAAAGAAAACTTTATGACGTAATACATGTACTTAGGCTACTAATTACATTAATTATTGCAATAATAATCGTTTCCCACTAATACCACACTTCTCATGGACCCAATAGGAATTTTGGCCTATAGAAGAATCTTATGTCAGCACAAAATACAAAGAATGCACTTCGTCTACTTGATTTCATTCATTTATTTAAACTTGGGTTTTGGGTTTTGACCCCAAGTTTTTGCCCAACCTTGCAGCAAGCGGCGAGGGTGAGAGTTGTCATCTCAAAGTTCGAGAGATGAGATTTTCGTCTCTAAACTGCAGAGGGAGGGTTTAGCGTTTGCTGAGTTTGAGTATAGCCTACTTTTTAATAATTACTAATTCTTCAATTGTCTTCTTTATAATACGTTAGTGGAGGTTCCCAAATTTCGTGTGCCTGTGCAAAAAATGAAGCTTTATCGTGTAGTAACCCTATGTTGATGTTGCTTATCTCAACTTCAGATGCGGATATCCCCATGTTCGACTCGAGGCTCATGCAACTGATCTTCACAAGACGATATTTCCTATCGAAAAGCCGCTACGTTTGGGAGGAGATTCTCATCGACAACCAAGTGCTGACAAAACAATGTTCAGTGTTGAAGGTATGTAGCCTCTGCCTTCTATAAGGAGACTTCCACTATCAGTGCATCTCGATATGCACTTGCGGACTGCTAAAATATTGTTGCAAACACTGCTCGATAAGAAGCTTTTAACCGTTGACATGGTCTCTTCACTGTATCATCTGTCAAAGTTCAACAATATTTTTTTTGAAGGCGACCCAGATATGTATTCCAATAAATTTATGGAAAACGTAAGAGCATAATCTTTTGCTGTACCTTACCTTCTCTCCTTTGTCTTTACATATCCAAATTTTATTCAAACAAATGTAGCGAGGCAGACACCATCTTCATATATTTATGTTTCGTGCCGTCGATATTTTGCTTTCATGTGAGATGATAGACATTATTGCAATTATTAATATTGAAAATTGTTATATATTTTTCAAAAACTTTTGATCAGAATTTTGATGAAGTTGTGAAAATATGTTCTCTACATGCGTTGAGTCATTTGTTAGACCAGACAAAAACCTTGCTAGACTGTCCACGACGACGGCGAAACTGCTGTTTTCATAAGTAATGCAGCTTGGGGTCCTTTAAAAGACTTTGTAACTGCTTTCTTAAACTTAAGGAAGTATTTCACTGAAGAGACTTAGAGGGCCAGACATTTTTTATCCAAATTTGAGGAAAGTCCATGCATTCGACTTCGAATATTTATTCTTTAGCGAGGTCTTTCAGTCACTTGGAGGCTAAGATAGCCGAAGACAGCTTCTTGTAGTGACTAATCGAAAGGCCTCGCAAAAACAATATAAATTGGAAGTCGACAACATCTCTCGCTTTCGGGCTTTCCTCAAATTAAGGAAGTATGTTTCTCTTACCTTTTCTATGAATGTTTACTTTTATCTAGTTAATTATTTTTCAGCGCATCGTAGAATTGGAGCAACTGCATCCATGCTCTTATCTGATGTGAATGAATTTTTTCCACTATCCAGTTGTATATTGTGTATGAGTCCTAACTGTTGCTATGTTAGTACATGAAAAGTTTCATTATTAATTGCTTTGTAAATTTCATCGGCAGCAACTGCGGGAAGCCCACTGATCTCAATGATGTTGTTATATTTAGCACACAGCTTGCTGGGTCAAGCAGTCCCATTCTAAGCAATTAATATTAAACTTCGCAGTTTATTTATAGTGCCTATGCTAGGCAGAACATTGACAGCCTACGCAGCACCATACTAGGCAATTATCATAAAACTTGGCAGTTTATCTATGGTGCTTACTAGGCAGAACATTGGTTGCCTACGCAGCAACACACTAGGCAATTATTATAAAACTTGGCAGTTTATGTATGGTGCTTACTAAGCAAAACATGGATAGCCTACGCAGCGCCATACTAGGCAGTTATTATAAAACTTGGCAGTTTATCTATGGTGCTTACTAAACTACCTATTAAGCATAGCATTTTTTTTACTCGGGTACCTACTTTCCACCTGCTATTTCACATAGTTTTGGTCAAGAATCCGGTAATTTGATTCATCTCCTACGCCTTTGCTTCATCTAGTTGGATACTTAAAACTTTGATAAACAGAACTGTTTTCACTTGAGATAATAAAGTATAAAATTTTGTGAAACACCATTCTTATCGCATCTATTCAAACAAGGATCGTTCTTTAATCGTAATTGAAATATTTCTATAATTAAGAAGAAAGACGGAATTACGAAATTAAATCGGCCACAGTCAGACATCAAGCCTATTGAACACCTGTTACCATATGCAATAAATTGCGCTTTATGAGTAATTGACACGAACCTGATATAGGCCTACTTGCAATCTCGAATTCGAGATATCGGTACTTGGAAAATATTGAACTCGAGATTGAATTCATTAGTTCGAGTCGAACTTTATCTGAATCGAAGGGCGCCACTTGGTTAGTTAGTTATCCAGTTTTAATCCGGTGATTTCCGCGTGTCCGAGGGTGGCCGGATGTCGTGCCGCAATCGCCTTCACACCTCGTCTCCATTTCCCTCTGTCCAATACGTACTTTTTCGTCAGGCATATCCCAGACATTTCTCTTCCACTTGCGTCTTCCACATTTTCTTAGGTCGTCCTCGCTTTCGTCTACCCCCAAAATTCAGCGCTCTCCTCAAAGCACTACATTCATCCGTCCTCAAAACATGGCCACACCATCTCACTCCATTTGTCCTTAATAAACTATCAACACCTTCATTCAATCCAAGCAACCGCATCAGCTCTTCACAGTTGTAAAAATGGCGCAGTGCTTTTTCGTCGGATGTGGCAGCAGCACCAATACTTAGCGCTTTTGACAAAAGGAGAACGACTAATTTAGGTCTTCAACAAATATGTGTAGTGGTGCATAGAATATCTAAAGAGAATGAATGACAACGATTAAGTCAATAAAAGACACCAACATCCTTGATTCCCCGACAGCACTCGTATGACCCAGGAATCGAGTCGAAGTCCATGGTGTAGACGAGCTCGCACCTTCTTCGCAAGGCCACGCTGACGGTACAAAAGGAATGCGAGCTGAGGCAGCAATTATCTCCAAGCGATATCAACAGCTCACTTTCATATTATTATGGACAGCCTTTTCAGCAAACACATACGAAAATATGGTGTTTTTGCAAGTCAACGAAATTGAGCACAGTATCAGTTGTACTAGCGGGCGGTTTTACGATGTTTTCTGCTAAAATGCTTGATTTTAATGAAATTGATTTTTCCATGCAACAGAACCCTCACATTTCTCCATCTTTTCAAATTTATCAATACCTATCTGAAATAGTCACAAAATGAACCATAATTGCTACACTTTTAGACTCTCAAAACGGATGTGGACATCGCCAACTCATCAAATACTGCTGTGAAAACTCTGCCAACAGTCTGCTTTTCGTGTTGAACTATGAATATAATAATAGCTTTCATTTTGAACATTGTTTCATGCTGAGTTGTTCATGCGGGCCGACCAGTCATGCAAGATCATGTGCGAAAGCAAAATATTCACATTTCGCTATCTTCTAAAAAACGCACATGCACGAGCATGATGTAAACAATAAATAAATAACTCTCACTTTTGATGAACCAGCAGATATGCACAAAATCATTCTTCAGCAGATAATATGCATTTTTCAACTGGAATTTCTACTCCCTCTGAGACCTGAGGGGGGCTCCAGTGGACCCCTTGGCCTAGCTACCATATTTCTAATGATTCAATTGAAATGAAATAACACACACAGATTCACTGTCAAAAATGATGATTTTACTTGGGCATGAGCGGTTGATATATCCTCAGCACAAAAAGTGAAATAGAAAAAGTATTTCTATTTGGCTCCGGGGTCAACTGAACCCCTTCAGGTCTCAGAGGATCAAACTCTAAAGAGAATGAGAACGAATAAGACACTGACACTCTTCATTCCTCGATCGCACTTACCCCATCCAGGAATTGAACTGAGCTCGCGCCTTCTTCACTGCCACGCTGACGGTACAGAGGGCATAGTTCATCTCCAAGCATAGAAATAGTCAATTTATCAATAGATCTATTTATAGAAATAGTTATCAATTTCTATGTCTCCCAATGACATCGACAGAATGCTACCAGCATTCATATTGTATCGAGACAGCATATCAGCAAGTGATTCGACCACGTCGTCCCATAGTAGACATGGCATAGTAGACATGACAGGCTTAAACAGTCCACTTTTATGGTCTACAGTGTGGTCTAGTTGAATGATATGCTGTTTATACTGATGAGATGCTGTTTTATGACTGGCATTTCTTTAATTAAAAGATTGTGCTTAGAACACTTTTTAAACCTCGACAGTCAAACCTGTTGTTGTCTACGGTTTCCAGTCGATTTGTCTGTTGTTTATGATATCTGTTATAAGTCACAATGATGTGAAGCCATAGCTCGTCTCACCTCGAGCAGCCACGTCTTAATTGAAAATGATCAATTGTGTTCGTGTGAGGACTACTAAAAAATACCAGTACCTGCAGCAAAACACAACAAAAATTGTAACTATGCAATAACTACATGCAATTTTGATAACTACTATAGGGCCTACTGATAAATGACTGTTATGATCAATGCCGCATGAAAATGTTTGAAAACTCTGTGCCAATAGAATCAATAGAAAGATCTAATTGCATTGCATTGATATCATTTGATGCAACACAATAGTTGTCCGTCTCATGCATATTCGAAAACATCTTTACCCACCCGTGCCCGTGTCTTCTAAAATTCAAGCCTTGCAAGTATGATAACGGTTCGAAAAAAGACCCCTTCATTCTTGAAGAGGACAGATTTAATCGTAAGCTCCCAAGTTTGAAGTCAAAGAAACTTTTAAACAATGATATCATTGATAAAATCAAATCTGTTGGTTTTCAATCCGCGAGGTTGTACGGACTCCCAAAAGTCCACAAAAATATTAACAATCCTCCCTATCGTCCCATCCTCAATATGAGAAACTCTTATCTCTCCAATTTATCGGGGTGGTTGGATAATTTGCTGAAGCCTTTCATTCCTAAGCAATATAGTGCTACTGATACTTTTCAGTTTGTTGAAAAGTTGAAGCATCTCAATATTCCGGATTTGAAAAATTGCAAATTAGTTAGCTTTGATGTATCGAATCTTTTCACGTCGATTCCCGTCAACAAGACGATTGATCACATTCTGTCGTTAATTGACTTTGAGCACTGTTCTGTCTCTAAACCAGCTTTGAAAAGCTTATTAGAAATAGCATGTAGAAACATTTTATTCTCTTTTAATGAGAAGCTGTTTTGCCAAATAGATGGCATACCAATGGGCTCGAAGCTAGCTCCTCCCATAGCTACGTTTGCCATGAATCTTGTAGAAAGCCGGTTTTCAGAACTTACTCACTATCCCCTTTTCTACACTAGATATGTAGATGACTGTTTTGCGGTCTTTCGCTCTGAAAAAAACTGCAAATGTTTTTTCGAATTTCTCAATTCGGTCGATGAAAATTCAAAATTTACGATGGAGTTAGGCCAGAATGACAGTCTCATCTTTCTTGACACTGTTGTCAGCATTCTTGATGGTGAATTTGATATTGTCCATCACATCAAAGAAACCAATACAGGTATCTACATACCTGCCTCTTCGTGTTCTCCGTCTTCTTATAAAGTCGCTGCTATGCGTTCCCTATTTTCTAGAGCGTATAAAATTTGTTCCAATAAAGAGAATTTTAGAATAGCGTGTGAACGCATCAAATTAATGTTTCTGAAAAACGACTATGATTCGTATTTTATTGACAAAATTAAAAGAAATGTGGTAACCAAATCTGAAAATTTGCAAAATGCATCAACCACTAGTGAAGTGAGTAAGGTGTACTGGTCCATCCCTTTCATAGATAACAAACATAAGCAACTAAAAAGACGTATGAACGAGTTGAATGAGAAATTGCAGAATGTGAAAATTTATTTGACTTTCAAAAACCAATAAAGCTTTGAACCACTTCAATAACAAAGATCGCATTTCGTTTGGCTTGAAATCGAATGTTACATATCTGTATCTGTATACTTGTGATCGCTGTCCAATGCGATACATTGGTGCTAACAAGCGCCACTTAACCACTCGAATATG
Organism: Prostheceraeus crozeri; assembly: GCA_907163375.1. Classification (NCBI taxonomy): domain Eukaryota; kingdom Metazoa; phylum Platyhelminthes; order Polycladida; family Euryleptidae; genus Prostheceraeus; species Prostheceraeus crozeri. The sequence continues at coordinate 48,794 of CAJQUW010011206.1, forward strand.
TGAGCATTTGAAAGCCTATCCCGTAGCTACTGAAATTTCTTTACATGAGCACCATCCTAGAGCTGAAAATTTCTCTATCATCGGTGCATCAGCCTATCCTCTTATCTTTGAGTCTATTCTTCTGAAAGAAAATATCGACATGTTATCGAATGAAAGGAATGGCTCAGTGCCCTTGCATTTGAATATGTGAATTCACATGACGTCATTTTCCACTTGTACATAGCACCGTAGTTTTGTGCGTCATAAATGATGGATATCGGTTCATACATTTTACGCTGATATGTATTTAAACTTACTTCTGTTGTTTTATCGGATTCCTGATACCGCTGAAGATGGAGTGAGTAACTCTGAAACATGTTCGGTTGAAAGAAACAGTTGTTGTTTTTCCTTCAAAAAAAATATATGTATGTGCCCAATATATTGATCCAACTTTGCATGCAAAGCCAATGTGCCCAATACGTGAGCGATTATATGCCCAACACATTTGACTTTTGCCACTGACTTTTCGTGACCAAGTGTCGCGAATCGGTCACATTCAATACGGCAGATATGCGACTTCATATGACTAATTCAGTCACTTCCAGATGTGACTCCTACATGCATGTGCGCAGTTTTACATGATTTATGTTTCTTCTAATTATTGTGATGATTAAAATCCTTACAGTATTTTTAGAGCAGAACATCTGCCTCGAAATTTGATTGAGTTATAAGTTATGGTTTAAACAATGATTTCACTTCCTAGTGAGAAGACGTGACATTACTTTTAATTAAACAACACTGATGGATGGAACAGCTATTATATACGAAACATTAGTTGCACCTGCTATAGCTGTAACACTGTAAACCGTCAGTTACCAAATGGAATAAATTACGCTGTGAACATTCGCTGCTAAATGAAAATGGTTTGGCTTTTTTCGATTTCAGACCTTGTTCAACTGGTCTGGGTGAAATCCGGCGTTCTGGTAGGTAATTTTCCACCAAACTCTTATGTGTCAGCCAAATGACCTTGAATTTTATTGTTTACTATCTTATTTCTTTTGCTTTCATCGCGCAGCAATGATGTATCGTTCCCAGATCATCTGGTAGCCATGGTCTTATATCTTATTGCAATTTCTTAAATCAAATTTGCTTCTTGTATTCTACTGTATATATAATTTAGTCATATAACTTCTTATGTTGAATACTTGTACTACTTATAGATTGACAGTAATTGATTTGCTACATATCTTTAAGCGGCAGTCGTATTTCATATTCTTCAACACATGAAAGGTGAATGACTTTTCTGAAGTCGAGTGGAATAGAATTCAGATACTATCACTTCCTTCTACCTGCTATTTGAACCGCATTTTGATCCTCTGCTAAAGCAAATTGAGGTTGAGAAATTGTACTCATCGATAACAAGAGAAAGTCAGTCATTTGGTACAATTAGAATTGAAGACAAAGAAAAGCTAAGGGCTGAGTTGAAATCATTTGCTTTAACTAAAACTAGTGATCATCTAAAGAATCCACTATCAAGAGATGATAAAAAGGCATTGAGGTCATTGAATAACAACAAAGACATACACATCTCTAAAGCAGATAAGGGAGGTGGATTCATTATTCTGAATCAAAAAGACTATGAGAAATAGATAGACGATATCTTAAGTGATACATCTAAATTCCAACGTATTAACAAAGATACTACCCCACATATCAAAAAGGAAATCAATTCGACATTGAAGAAGCATCATGTCTTGACTACAAAGTATAATTGCGAAAAATTGATTGGTTATTTCAGACCAAGATATGCGTATGGACTTCCAAAGATTCATAAAAATGCCACTGATCCTCCTTTCCGTCCCATCATATCACTTCGTGGAACTGCAACTCATGGAATTGCACAATCGTTGGTGAAAATGCTCCAAAGTTATATTCCTTCAAGGTACCTTTGTAAGTCTTCCTACGAATTCATCGCTTGTTGCAAAGATCTAGAGCTATTTTTAGAAATTTAGGCCTAATTATTTTCCAAATTTTTGATATTGTCAAAATTTGAATTTTTGCGCCGCTGTAACTTTTTTCTGTATGTTCGTTACTCAACCAAACTTAGCATGCAACATTAGTTTTGTATAAAGGAATTCCTATTAATTAAGGAATTATTAAGCACCTATTTAGAAATTCAGTATCGGTAGTGTTTTTCACTGCTTCGAAAGTAGTCTAGGTGTTAGGATTATATATTATATTATATATTATATATATAAGTAAAATAAAAATCAGCCAGATTCTCAAATAATGCTTTATGCCGATCGATTTCAAAGTCTGACTGCTTATCAAGGCATTAAATAAAAAGTGAGAAGAGGATACATGCATATCTTAGGCATTCAAGGTAAGAAGAAATTTCTTAATAAACATAGTTTCCTTCGTTTCCCTTTCTATCTTAGAAGCATTGGGAGATAGCTTATAGAAATGGGTGGCATAGAAGTCTTTGCCACGCGTGGCTATATGCTTGTTCACTTTGAGGAAAGAATAGTGAGCACTATAAACCTGCTGTCGATGGACGGTAATTCGCCTTCTAAAAGTGTCCCCGGTTTGGCCAATATAGCATTCCCGACAATTCCGACATTGCAATTTGTAAATGACATTAGACGATGTACAGGTAAGGTTCTGATTTATCTTAAAATGTTTGGTGCCGAAAGGGATTTGGAATGTAATGCTTTTACCTGTAATTAAGGTGTCGCAAGCTTTACAGCGACTATCATTAGCGCCGGACCCCGAAAATAGTCATTCTATTTTTGTTGGAGAGGATAGAAATCAATGGTCTGGGTTGGCGAAAAGTTGACCTAACCTCGCAATTACGGAAGGATTTTATAAAAGGCAAGGTACTGGACAAAGGTTTGATCATCTCTTTGAAAATATCCGGATTATTTCTGTTGTATGTTCTTATGAAGGGAATAACAGTTTTGTGCGATTGATCTTTAGCTCTGGTTACATGGGATTCAGCTTTACGAATAGCATCGTCTATTAGATTGTTAGGATAACGTAGACTCAATAATTTCATTTTCAGCTCGTGATATCTTTTGTCACGTACAGGTTTATCGGAGACGATGCGCTTAATACGATGCGCCAAATTAGACGGAATATTATGGAGAATATGACGGGGATGGGCCGAATTGAATGGTACGAAATTCATTGTATCGGTTAGTTTATGGTAGATATCTGTATGAATAGATTTTGAGTTGCAATCATACATAACTTCGACATCCAGAAAATTCATACTTTTAGTGAATTTAATGGATGGATGTAAATTTTGAATGATGTCATAAAATTCATCTGCATCACCGTATTCACTTCTCTAAATAATCCAACAATCATCGAGATAGCGCAGCCAAGAGTGTTCAATATCATGGGCTACATTCGGATAAATCTCCCGAAGCTTCATGTACATTTGCATTTCCAAATATCCCATTACCAACGAAGCATAAGTTGGGGCAACTTTCGTGCCCATCGCAGTACCAGCAATTTATAAAAATACTTCATCTTCAAATGAGAAATAATTCCGTTCAAGCACAAGTTTTAGACCATTTAAAATCATGTTCTTATTAAAATCTCGGTATGTCGAAAATATAATGAGTGATCATGATATGCAAATTATCAATTGGAAAAAGGTGAAAATCCTGGATTTGTAGTGAATGAGCCTTTACAGTCAGGTTTCAAAATGTCGCAAAGCGATGCAGTGTATTCAGTTCTGAAATTTATAAATCAAGGTCAAAAATTAATAGTTGTCAAACCTGCTTGTGTTTACCAATCCATACCAAGAACATCATCATCATCATCATTAAAAAATGACTACCGTAAGTTTCAGGTTCGGTGCCTGTTAATTAGGTATCAGGATCATAAGAGGTTTATATAAGTCAATACCACATTAATGACGCAAGATGTTTGGTCCATATTTGACTTGATTGGTGATATCCAACCAATTTTCCGAATTACATTAGGTGTTTTGCATACATGTGTATGTGACAATCAGTGAAATTTGTAATGGATGTGCATGTACATGTATTAACGTCCATATTTATCGTCTTTTCACTGATTCCCATGTGCTGACTTACGCCCCATAAAAACATGAATTCACCAAATAATATTTTACAAAGAGGCGTATCATGGGTGTATGTACTGTACCTACTATTTCGCTCAAATTTTGTGCTTACAAAGAGTGTATACAACATGCCAGTTTTAAAATCGGTATTACGTGTAATTAATGATTTCGCATGCATAAATAAAGTAGATCAATCGATTTGAAATACCCGAAATTACTAACATTTCAAAAATCAAGGCAAAGGGATAAATAATGATTTAGATATTGCAAAAAGAAATTTCATAAAACTTTAAAACCGATTATCTCAAAACCATCTTTTTTGTCATACGCTCCTTCGTCAACATAGCAACGAATTATACAATCATGGAGTGGTATGTTCCAGAAACATTCATCCATGTACATCGAAATATAAACTGTGGAAAGTGATTTTATGTTTATGTTTTGAGTTAAACAAAGGTGATATATTTTCAAGTACAGCATAAGTAGGTCCATGAATCTTCGTTGATTTTATCTATGAAGAAAATGAGCAAGTATACAACAGATTATTCATTATCTATTATTTCAGATAAAAACTCTAGTTATCTCAATGAGTTATTTTGAGAAGTAAATTGCCAAAACAAAATCTATAGTTCACTAATTGTCAAGAATTTTATAATAACAGCGAGGCAGTGAAGAGGAAAATCCTAAGGCCAATTTTTCAAAAAGTGCGTAAAAGATTGATTGGCCTTCTTATGTAATCGATCTAACTGGAGAACATAAATCAGTAAATCTACGTAGATGATGTATTTTAGGATTATATTATTATTAATGTTTTTTGTAGTGCTGCATCTCAGCCTAAAAAATAGTGTATTGAATATTGTATACATTGATATTTCATTCTAGTGGGCTACTCGAGTTATAATCTAATAGTGGTCATTCGAGTAGCGCCGTATACTAATCTGTAGTATGGACATACATTCCAATCGTTTGTTAATCTGTTTTTGATTTCCTCCCATCCATTTCGAAAACAATAAGCCTTCATTTTTGGGTCTCGTAGAAAGTGAGGCAACTGCAAGCTACGCAAGAAGATAATTCAGAAAGTTGTACTTCCGAGAAAAACGACTGAGTAATTCTGTTTGATGGGTGTACAAAGTTTACATTTACAGTACGTATCACCTAGAGGGTTTATTGCATTATATACAATGATTATTATGCATGTACATGCATGCATAAGACATTCTACCAAGTGCTTATAAGCATAGAGAAAGTATATTAGGTAGAGTGGTAACTCAGCATTTATTAAATGTGTATTTCGATTTCATTAAATGAACATGATTCGAGACCAGCGCCCGACCGGCACCCAGTACCACCTTGGAGATGCAGTTTTTACACTTTTGGAGAAATGTAAGCGAATTTGACTGATAATGATAGCAATACAGAAAAAGGAATAGCATGAGGAACAGTATTCCACTAATCTTCCATGTCATGAAAATTGGGAGAGTAATATAGTTTTGTTAAATTAGCAATTCGATAGGTTGCCATTAAATCTCAGCTTTATTATAATAAGATTATTTTCTTAAGCGTGATCATGTCACAAACTGTCACTGACAGATCAAACCATCATGATCAAAGAAACTGATCACAATGAACTTTAAAAGATAGAAATGGATCCACATTAATTATTCAGACTCAAGAAATGACTCCTTGTGAATTACAAAATCATGCCGCTGAAAATTGAACTAAAACATGACAAGATGCTCTCAATAAGATCTCAACTTTTCCTTGAAGACTTGCAGGGACTATGACTTATGGGTTTATGAAATTTCATAGATCATCAGCTTAATTTCCGCTTAATTAAGATGCTTATCAGCATTCATTTCTTTTGATAGCCATTTTGTTTAGCCCTCAGAGACATGAGCTTTTCCACACCCTCAGAGACCTGAGCTTTTCCACACTTTTACAAATTTTTAGTTTACATGCTTAAATCGACATCAAATCACTAGGAAAGTTGATTTTAAGTAAAACAATGATGCTTGCGTGTAGCAAATTGATATTATAACTGATTGATTATATAACTCATTCTTTGACTGTCTTTCTATGTAAATACATGCGAAAACGTGGTGTTTTTGTAATTCAACGACATTTAGCACAGCATCCGTTGTATTCTACAACCTTTGAATTTCTACACCCTCTAAGACCTGAGGGGGTCTAGTGGACCCCCACTGTAATCTGGCACCTCCTAAAGCGGAAGAAATCTGCATCCTAAAACGCCACGCACTAAAATTTCAGAAGGCTAAGTTGAATTTGTAGGCTAGCATACTAAAGAGAACAATAACCCTTAGACGTAAGCATCTGCATAGAGGAGAGCGTGAGTCACTGCTTGCCAGACAGCAGGAACGCTGTTGCATAACAATAGCTGCTATTGAGGACATCATAAGTTCACGTTGCTGTATGTATACGTGAATCATTCTCCGCTTCATCTCATCGAGGTTATGTAGCTGGCTTGGACTTCGAGTGGCAAGTTGACTTTCCGTCAGTGATATTGCAATTAAATTGTTCATTGAAATTATCTGTTGAAGTTGTGCAGTAGTAATTGCAAATATATGGATATCATGATGTCATACCAGGAGACTACATCTTTCCCATCAACGTCGATCGAAATGCTGGATAAATGGAAAAGAAATATAATGACTTGAAACCAAATGGCCAAAAATCTGAATTCTACATTTTCTCGTGACAGTCAATCGTGACAGATATACTGATCAATCTGGTTCACCAACTAACGGCAGCTCTGAAAAATGAGGTGAGTTTCCTGTTGCTCTGATAGCCTATTCGAAAGAGTTGTAATGCATGCATGCTGTATAGCACTAACGTAAATCGAGTCTGCGACTTCTGTAGTTAAAATGCCACTTTTCATAACGGGGCTAAATTAATTCTTGCGGATAATGCAAACTATAAATTTCAAAAAAGCTGAAAATTTTCGAGGTAGGCATACATTCATGTTTTTCAATTCAATTTCATTCATTTTCATTCAATTTCATGCATTCATTCGCGTTATCTGTGCTCGGTGAAGCCTCTGAGAAGCAAATGCGCATTCTTAGAAACTGCGCAAAGTACTCATCTGTTATAAGTGGCGTGTCCAATAAGGTTTCCGAACGAAGGTAGAAAAATAGTGGATGCACGCATGTGAAGGGTTAATTGAATTAGCATATCAAGTTTAGGATTCAATGCAAAGTTCTAAATGTTTTGATGTACACATGTATGATTTATGAGTGGTCAATTATATTCAGAATATTCGAAAATTCGTTTATTTCTATGAATTTTAATAGAAATACAACAATTAATTCTGTATTTAGTTTATTGGAGGTACAAATTAGTTGACTGTAACCTGCTAATGTAACCATTTATCACTAACTGTCATGATAATCTATAGTCAGATAATAGTATAGACATCGAAAAAATGCAATAGACGACACTGAAGGACATTCGTTTCCATTTTGTAGTAGAAATATTGTCTTCAGTCTTTCCAGATTCATACATTTAAGAAGAAACATCTTTGTAAACATATGCTTAAAATTTCGCATTCAATCTTTTAAACGTTTTTATCTAATCTATTAAAATTCTGCTGCTATATAGTGTGAATTCGTTTAATAAATACTCATCAAAATATATGAAGTTCCGGATGTTGAACTATGGGCCAACAGACTAATGACAAATTAGAACTTCTATACTTCTGTATAAAATCTTCTGAAAATAAATATCCTTCTTTTCAGTATTCAAATATCCGCGGTTTTTCTACAATGTCCAGACACTATTGGATGCAAGCGCATTTTTAATGCACGCGTTAAGTGTTCGACTTCTATAAATATTGGGTCCATCCTGTTGGCTACTTTTAAAAGTAAATCCATTTTAGCAATGAAAGTCTCTTTCATACTCTATTCATATTAGTCATTATTATTAAGTTCTCAACGTAGCATGATATCAAGGCAAAAATAGACTCCAGCACAAATGAGAAAAGACTAAATAGGTCATCAACACAAAAAGAGAAGATTAATTAATTAATATAGAATATTTCTATTCTGTAAAAATACATGATAAGGTAATTCTGATAGCAAGAAAATGTCCGCTTATTGATGGAACTTTTTTATTCTTTTTCATAAAATCATCTCATGATCAGCATATCATACTGGTTTCCTCAAACGAACTATGCTCACATAAAACCAAGACCTCTGACGTTGAACAGTTTCAGACGCCTTCACAATGGCTATTAAATCACCATAGAAAAGGAGAAATTCCATTTTTAAATTTTATGAAATTTCTAACGACGATCTTGGGCCATATAAGCCACACCAGGTATTATTTCTGAAGTCAACTTAGCTCATGCATGTTTGGTAGAGACCTGTGACGCTCATATTGTTTTCATCTGATTAATAAGTACGGCTACTTGTTGTCAACACATAGCAGTTTGCAAGACAGTGCATGCTGTCTGAAGTGGGAGAGTCAATAAGAAAAATTTGCAGTATTGCACTAGAACTTTCAAACGAAAGTTAGTACCTGTGAATATGGATTATTAGCATAATGTGTGCTATTTTTTGGAGATCTGAAGCTAGTGAATTTCCATAATCTGTAGAACATCGAATAACTAACAAAGGAGTCAATTTTCTGCAACAAGAGGTTTCAATCATTTTATCAAAGTACATGTGCATGCATTCAATTCAGCATTGATAAATTATATTATCTAGGCGCATATCAGAATAGATAGCGTAATAAAAATAATTAAAAAATACGATATGCTCTGTGTATGCATGATTATAGGAAATTCTATTTTTTTTCAATTTATCTGTCAAATCAAAAACTTCGAATTTTTGAAGAAATCATAATTTGTTCAGCCTGCTGCATGTAACATGTAGATCTGACGTCCTTGTATCTTAAAGTTAATTATTTTCTTCCTTTCACTCCATAGTTCGTAACTAAAATTCCTTTTTCTTTTTCAGCATCATCTCGACTGGAATATCAGTGAATACTAATACATGGTTTCCAAATATTATATATGTGCTTTGACGGATGCAGCATCTATGCCATCACGGTACATGCAGTCTTGTTTCTAACGTATAATCTCCAACGCAATCGACAGTACTTGGCCACCGTAGAAACTGCTGGAAGGACTTCTTCGTGTGCGTCACATCTTCACCAAGATCAGTGCAAAACTCTGTGAATTTTTTTGGTGCCATAAATTACTTTGAATTCTTTAGTTTCCATCTTTCTATAATAATTCCTTGATGCTTTCCATGATGTTTTAGAGCTGCAATATCTGCTAGTTTGAATTGTAATTTACTTGAACAATATTATCCTGCATGTTTCTGACATTTTTTTTCTGTCCCGACACTGATTGTAGCATTTGTATTTTTTTCACCGAAAATTGCGTGGTCAGGCCAAAATTTTCATTGTACATGTATACATGAGATTTCGTTGCATCTGTTACATCAATAGACCTGTGATTGTATTCAATTTGGTAGGCCTACTGGGCGTCAATTTTATAAATTTCAAGTGAATTTCAGTAAAGTTTGTTTTATGTATTCGAATTGTACAACATTAATATCATGTTCTCTTGCATAACAGTACTACATGTACCCCTGTATACAGGGGTTGAAGGGTTCTTATTTCTTCAGAGGGTTGTTTGTAAAGCAAGAGATAAATATTGAATGAGTATAATGAGAGCGTTGTCTGCAATAAATCTCAATGCGTAACCCGTCTATTGCTGAATGAAGATAGTAGTATGCATTGTCATAAGGGAAAAGTATAATATGGCATTGAAAACATGTTTTAGGAGGTGAGAGGCTAGCCTTCTAAAAGGCGAATGCTTTAGGATTTTTTTATTAGTTACGAATAGTGTCTTGCTTTAGGAGGTGATTTCACTGTAAACCAGCACCTCCTAAAGCGAGCTGAATCACCTCCTAAAGCAAGACACTATTCGTAACTAATAAAAAAATCCTAAAGCATGCGCCTTTTAGAAGGCTAGCCTCTCACCTCCTAAAACATGTTTTCAATGCCATATTGTACTATTCCCTTATGACAATGCATACTACTATCTTTATTCAGCAATAGACGGGTTACGCATTGAGATTTATTGCAGACAAAGCTCTCATTACATTCATTCAATATTTATCTCTTGCTTTACAAACAACCCTCTGAAGAAATAAGAACCCTTTAACCCCTGTAGTACTGTTATGCAAGAGAACATGATATTAGTGTTGTACAATTCGAATACATAAAACAAAATTTACTGAAATTCACTTGAAATTTATAAAATTGACACCCAGTACCAAATTGAATACAATCGCAGGTCTATTTATGTAACAGATGCAACGAAATCTCATGTATACATGTACTATGAAAATTTTGGCCTGACCACGCAATTTTCGGTGAAAAAATAAAATGCTACATAATATAATCAGTGTCGGGACAGTAAAAAATGTCAGAAACATGCAGGATATTTAGTACAGAATTATGTGGATAAAAGCATGTGTGAAATCGTAGATCAACAGTTGCAATAAAGATAAAGTAACAAATAGAGTCTCAAGATGCGAATATCGAATAACAATCAGGTGCTTTGATGCTTTACAGCTCTAAAACATCATGGAAATCATCAAGGAATTATTATAGAAAGATGGAATCTATAGAATTCAAAGTAATTTATGGCACCAAAAAAAATTCACAAAAATTCACAGAGCTTTGCACTGATCTTGGTGAAGATGTGACGCACACGAAGACGTCCTTCCAGCAGTTTCTACGGTGGCCAAGTACTGTCGATTGCGTTGGAGATTATACGCTAGAAACAAGACTGCATGTACCGTGATATCATAGATGCTGCATCCGTCAAAGCACATATATAATATTTGGACACCATATATTATTAGTATTCACTGATATTCCAGTCGAAATGATTGCTGAAAAGAAAAAGGAATTTTAATTACGAACTATGAAGGAAGAAAACAATTAACTTTAAGATACAAGGACGTCAGATCTACATGTTACATGCAGCAGGCTGAACAAATTATGATTTCTTCAAAAATTCGAAGTTTTGATTTGACAGACAATTGAAAAAAAATAGAATTTCTTATAATCATGCATACACAGAGCATATCGTATTTTTTAATTATTTTTATTACGCTATCTATTTTGATATACGCCTAGATAATATAATTTATCAATGCTGAATTGAATACATGCACATGTACTTTGATAAAATGATTGAAACCTCTTGTTGCAGAAAATTGCCTCTTTTATTAGTTATTCGATGTTCCACAGATTATGGAAATTCACTAGCTTCAGATCTCCAAAAAATAGTACATATTATGCTAATAATCCATATTCACAGGTACTAACTTTCGTTTGAAAGTTCTAATGCAATACTGCACATGTTTCTTATTGACTCTCCGACTTCAGACAGCATGCACTGTCTTGCAAACTGCTATGTGTCGACAACAAGTAGCCGTACTTATTAATCAGATGAAAACAATATGAGCGTCGCACGTCTCTACAAAACATGCATGCGCTAAGTTGACTTCAGAAATAATAACTGGTGTGGCTTCTACAGCCCAAGATCGTCGTTAGAAATTTTGTAAAAATTAAAAAATGGAAAGATCATGAGATGATTTTATGAAAAAGAATTAAAAAAGTTCCATTCAATAGGCGGACATTTTCTTGCTATCAGAATTACCTTATCATGTATTTTTACAGAATAGAAACATTCAATATTAATTAATTAATCTTCTCTTTTTGTTTTGATGACTGTTTAGTCTTTCTTATTTGTGCTGGAGTCTATTTTTGCTTTGATATCATGCTACGTTGAGAACTTTATAATAATGACTAATATGAATAGAGTATGAAAGATACTTTCATTGCTAAAATGGATTTTCGTACCATCAGTATGGACTGAATATTTATAGAAGTCGAACACTTAACGCCGTGCATTAAAAATACGTTTGCATCCAAAAGTGTCTAGACATTGTAGAAAAACTGCGGATATTTGAATACTGACAAGAAGGATATTTATTGGCAGAAGATTTTATACAGAAGTATAGAAGTTCTAATTTATCAGTAGTCTGTTGGCCCATAGTTCAACATCCGGAATTTCATATATTTTGATGAGTATTTATTAAACGAATTCACAACTATATACCAGCAGAATTTTAGTAGATTAGATAAAACGTTTAAAAGATTGAATGCGAAATTTTAAGCATATGTTTACAAAGATGTTTCTTCTTAAATGTATGAATCAGAAAAGACTGAAGACAATATTTCTACTACATAATGGAAACGAATGTTCTTCAGTGTCGTCTATTGGATTTTTTCGATGTCTACTATTATCCGACTAAAGATTATCATGACAGTTAGTGATAAATGGCTACATTAGCAGGTTACAGTCAACTAATTTGTGCCCCCAATAACCTAAATACAGAATTGATTGTTGCATTTCTATTAAAATTCATTGAAATAAACGAATTTTCGAATATTCTGAATATAATTGACCACACATAAATGATACATGTGTACATCAAAGCATTTATAACTTTGCATTGAATCCTAAACTTGATATGCCAATTCAATTAACCCTTCACATGCGTGCATCTACTATTTTTCTACCTTCGTTCGGAAACCTTATTGGACACGCCACTTGTAACAGATGAGTTCTTTGAGCAGTTTCTATAAGTGCACATTTTCTTCTCAGAGGCTTCAGCGAGCACAGATAACGCGAATGAATGCATGAAATTGACAAATACAATGTATGCCTACCTCGAAAATTTACAGCTTTTTGAAATCTATAATTTCCATTATCCACAAAAAGTAATTAAGTCCAGTTATGAAAAGTGGCATTTTAACTACAGAAGTCGCAGACTCGATCTACATTAGTGCTATACAGCATACATACATTACAACTCTTTCGAATAGGCTATCAGAGCAACAGGAAACTCACCTCATTTTTCAGAGCTGCCGTTAGTTGATGAACCAGATTGATCAGTATATCTGTCACGATTGACTATCACGAGAAAATGTAGAATGCAGATTTTTGGCCATTTGGTTTCAAGTCATTATATTTCTTTTCCATTGATCCAGCATTTCGATCGACGTTGATGGGAAAGATGTAGTCTCCTGGTATGACATCATGATACCCATATATTTGCAATTTACAACTGCACAACTTCAACACATAATTCCAATGAACAATTTAATTGCAATATCACTGACACAAAGTCAACTTGCCACTCGAAGTCAAAGCCAGCTACATAGCCTCGGAGAGATGAAGCGGAGAATGATTCACGTACATACAGCAACGTGAACTTATGATGTCCTCAATAGCAGCTATTGTTATGCGACAGCGCTCCTGCTGTCTGGCAAGCAGTGACTCACGCTGTCCTCTATGCAGATGCTTACGTCTAAGCGTTGTTGTTCTCTTCAGTATGCTAGCCTACTAATTCAGCTTAGCCTTCTGAAATTTTAGTGTGTGGCGCTTTAGGATGCAGATTTCTTCCGCTTTAGGAGGTGCCAGATTACAGTGT